>CM031695.1:20741962-20916468 GCA_018466805.1 Hippocampus abdominalis | reverse complement strand
TCTTGTTCAGAATGAGGGCAGGAGGGAGCGAGAGATCGACAGGCGGATCGTGCCGCGTTAGCTGTAATGCGGACGTTGTATCGGTCGTCGTGGTAAAGAAGGAGCTGAGCCAAAGGGCGAAGCTCTCGATTACCGGTCGATCTACGTTCCAACCTCATCTATGGTCACGAGCTGTGGGTCGTGACCGAAAGAACGAGATCCCGGATACAAGCGGCCGAAATGAGTTTTCTCCGCAGGGTGTACGGGCTCTCCTTAGAGATAAGGTGAGAAGCTCGGTCATCCGGGAGGGGCTCAGAGTTGAGCCGCTTCTCCTCCACATCGAGAGGAGCCAGATGAGGTGGCTCGGGCATCTGATTAGGATGCCTCCTGAACGCCTCCCGGTGAGGTGTTCGGGCATGTCCCATGGGAGGAGACCCCGAGGACGACCCAGGACACGCTGGAGAGACTATGTCACCCAGCTGGCCTGGGAACGCCTCGGGATCCCCGGGGAAGAGCTGGAAGAAGTGGCTGGGAGGGAAGCTGGGCTCCCTGCTAAAGCTGCGCCCCGCGACCCGACCTGGATAAGCGGTAGCAAGAGAAGATGGATGGATGGATGGATGGTGTTCTGAGGCTCAAATACGTACTTTTGAGAAAGAAAACAAACGTATGCATGGAAATCGTACAGTATCTCTAATTCTGGTAACACTAGAGTAACTACATCCACGATACCTCAACCTTCCAGTAAGTTCGGAAACACTTGAAATGAGTAATTAAAACTTTGATTTAAGCGAACTTGCAGGAAATGACATGAATCGGTTAAAAAACATATTAGCAATGAAGATATGAATTTTAACAGAGTCAAAAAATACAAATCTTTTGAATCTGAACTTTGAGCATTTTAATTACCGTATTTTCAGCAAGATAAGGTGCACATAAAAGCATTCGATTTCCTCAAAAGCCGACAGTGCTATATGAAAACAGTTTTAAAATAGGCCATTCATTGAAGGTGCGCTTTATACTCCGGAGTGATTTATAGTGCGGAAATACGGTGGTTTATCTAATCCGAAATGGCATTTTTGCACCGACACAAATATTTTTGACTCTGAATCTGAATCTCTTCTGCAGACGAGCCTGTTACTATTCCTGGCCAATACTGACTGAATACAGAAGTTTCTTTAAACAACAGGCACAAAATGGAATGTTGTCTTGAATATAGATGAATGTCACTACTTGTTTCTAACAGACTAACCAAGGCCGTGGTGGTACATAAAGTATGTACAGTGCGGTGAAGATATATAAAACAAGCTTCCACTACCGGTGTAATTCAACATATCGTGAATACCTAAAGACTATTTGCCGTTTCCAACACTGGCACACTGCTTTACTGTTGTTATGCTCAATGGTGAAGTGCCCCACTGAGAGATCAAGCAAACATTCTTCCACCCAGAGATCCGGCAACTGAGTAACATGTCCACAACTGCAAATAGCTTTAAAATATTTCGAGAATGCTTTGAGCATGATTCACTGTCTGTTACAGTGTTCCTTGTTCTGCATCAATAATATTCTCTACTATTCCCTTGTGTGCCACTGTGAGCAAGAATTTGTGTCTATGAGTTAGTCTTCTTCATGCGATGCGAACATGCATTTATGCACACTTTCCGTTTACCTACCTTATAAATTGACAGCTTTTAAGGGCAATTGGGGGACGTTGGAAAGCATTTCCGTGTGCAACGAACACAAGAATAACGATGATACTAAAAGGTGGTAGTTGTGTTGTGTTGTGTCTACGTGTATGTGTTTCAGTGCAGGGGTGCCTTGCACATTCTTCACTCCCCCACTGGGCAGACTGCAGCTTTCAAAGTAACATTGTGGATGACAGGAGAAAAGTGTCATGCCAATTAGGTTGCAGAGAGTGAAAGAGGTAGCTGCGATAGAGAGCGAAATTGAAAGGAAAGGGTTGTGAAGGAAGGTACAAGTGAGAAAGGGGGGGTTGGGGGGGGGGGAATAATAATGACCTTACACTGTCAAGGTGGATGCTGGGCCAAACAGAAGGAAAGAAAGAGGCAAATACTGCTGGGACAAACAAGTCAGCGAGGACGAGAGAAATAATTCAAATTGGTCTCCCTCCTCTGGGGTGCACTGGCACCTTACTGTGAAAAAAAGTAACGCCGGCAAGACGCCCACATGGGGCAAAAAGAGTTTGTATGCGTGTGCGAGTGTGTGTGTGTGTGTGTGCGCGTGTTGTGCATGAATATTGATGATTTGAGACATTTAGGACCACAATTCAAACAAAGTGATAACTATACCTACTACTTCTATTTACATTGCCCCAAAGAGGGTAAAAAAAAAAAAAGTATGGAAAATACGCTTTTACAGATTTATGTGAGATAGCGTAAAATGTATGTGCTTCCGGGCTAATTTGGTCCAATAAGTTGGTGCATACAAGACATTCATTGTCCAGTTCATCTGCACCAAACACAGGTCAGAGAGTGACAGAGGTCCCTCAAATGGGCATCGTATGAAAAGAGTCAGTAAACTAATTAATCAGCACCACACCGAACTTGCAATGAGACTAGAATTTCCAAATGGACCCAGAAATACATTAAAACCCATGAAGCGGTTTCTTATTTCCCTTTATGGTATTTTTCAACCTTTTTTTTGTTCTTCCATGTCTCCTCAGGTACTCTGTAATATTAAATATTTGCACCTGATCAACCACTCTATAAAGACCAATCTCTAGCCCCACACCAGATCTTGTATAATTTGGTAACCATAAAGCTTTTGGTGTGGGTTAGAGAAGCCAGCGATGGGGATTGTTAAAATTTTAACAACACTTCTGCTACTCTTAACGATACTGCTTATTGATCTGGTACTTTGACGCAGTGGTCTCAAAAAACTGGTCCACACCATTTGCAGGCCTTACAGACAAGAAGACAAACAGATAAAACAAAACAAAAAAAAAAACCACCAAAAAAAAAAGCCTTTGATTACCTGCTGTAACCATAGATACTCGATCAGAATGCTTTGTTTGTCTGTCAGGACCATGTGAATCACTGGCGACCCTCCTCTTTTCCGACTTCAACTGGGATTGGCCTTATGAGGACAAGTGCTGTTGAAAATGGATGACTGGAACAGGTGGTCACAATTGTCTCATAGTTTCATTTTTCTCCTCATTTTCCAGTTCTATGAAATGTGTTTCAAATAGGTTTCACCTCATTTAAGTGGACAATTATCCATCCATCCATTCTCTACTGTTTATCCAGGGTCAGGTCGCGGGGGCAGCAGCTTTAGCAGGGAAGCTGAAACGTCCCTCTCCCCAGCCACTTCTTCCAGCTCTTCCCAGGGGATCCCAAGGTGTTCCCAGGACAGCCCGGCGACTATGTCTCCCGGCGTGCCGGGGCTTGTCCCTGGGGCCTCCTGCTAATGGAATATGCTCGGACCACCTCACCAGGGAGGCGTCCAGGAGGCATCTTAATTAGATGCCCGAGCCACCTCATGTGGCTACTTTCGACATGGAGGAGAAGCGGCTTGACTCTGAGCCCCTTCCGAGCTTCTCACCTCATCTCTAATGACATGAGTGAGGTAGGAACGGAGATCGACCGGTAAATCGAGAGCTCCACCTTTTGGCTCAGCTCCTTCTTCACCGTGACAGACCGAAACAAAGTCCGCATCACAGCAGAGGCTGCACTGATTGTCCTGTCGATATCCGGCTCCCTTCTGCCCTCACACATGAACAAGACCCCTAATTAAACTCCTCCACTTGGGGCAAGATCTCATCCCTGACGCGGAGAGGGCACTCCACCCTTTTACAATTTAGGACATTGTTTCAGATTTGGAGGTGCTGATTTTCATCCCAACCTTTTCACAATCGGCTGCGAAACGCTCCAGTGAGAGTTGGAGATCACGGCTTGAAGAAGCCAACAGCACCACATCATGCAAAGAGCAGAGATGCAATACTGAGGCCAGCAAACCGGAGCCCCTCAACGCCTCGCCTGCACCTAAAAATTCTGTCCATACGGTGGACAGTTAGTATTCTTTTTTTTTTTTTTTTATGTAGACATGCATAAAAGCACGGTAATGTGTGTATAAAAATTAAGGCCATTTGCATAGCAGCCATTGTTCCATACTCCTGCACTCACTCCTTACATTGCTTAGCGACTTTCTGTACCTGCAGTATGTGTTACATTCTCAATGTTCTTTTGCTACAATTGCTTCTTGCTTGAAAATCGAGTGGCACAAACAGCCCAAGAAATTCTTTGTATGTTGTACAATACTTGGATAATAAAACTCGATTCTGATTCTTTTGTTGTATTTCTTCCCATGCCAGCTCTTTTTCTTGGCCTGTTGTGTTGCCCTGTCCTTCTGTGCCTGCCCGGTGAGAACAAAGTAGAGGACTGAATTAAAGGAGTCACTGAGGCTCAAATGGCAGGAGGTGAAAGGGGAGTGAACAGAGAGCAGCACAAAGCTATACACCACTGTTTGTTGTTCTTTCCAATTTTTTTTATTCGTTCTGTCATTGCTTTTAAAATATTTCAAAGGAATTTTGCAGTTCAAGCTATCCAATTACGTTTGATAGATTGTTCTCATTAGGTCCAGTTTACAAAAAAGAAAAAAAAAATGTTAAAAATGTTCACAGTTTAACCATTTCAAAAAATGAGAACAACCCCCCCCCCCCATACATTACAAACAAACAAACAGCTGTTTTGTTGATTGCTATCATAGTAGATCTACATAATGATACCAAAAGTCAAGAGCATTCTTCCACAAGCTATAAATGTTGTGTTTTGGAAGTGAGTCATCGTTACTTCATCTTATCTATTTTGACTTAGAGCATGACTGTATAGGTTATGACTGGTTACTTCGGTTAAAGTGATCTGTTGTGAATATATGATAAATGACAATCTGTATGTTTGTATTTGTATAGAAATCCGCGATACAGAAATAACTTACTGAAATACTTGTGATGTATTTATAACATTTACAGGATGTTTGAGCGTAACACTGGCACTTGTGTAACAGGTCTTGATGCAAAGACTTATTGTCTGGGGAAAAAATAGAAGCCTTCGACCTATTTTCACGATTCTATGAGTTGAAAGTCTTGTGTTCAATATAAGATAACAAGTGAGCAATCACTGTTGCCATCACATCACATAGAATTTTGAAAACTTTGTAAACGTTATATAACCTTGTTTAAAAGCTTGCCGTCTGCCACTCTATAATTTCTGCTGTATATCTTGTCAACATTCTTGGAAGAAAAAAAAAACAACAGATTAGTATTCCATTTCTTTCTCAGCAACAGCTTACACGGTTCTCATCTGAGATCTTTGATCGCGTCTTCAAAGGAACGTGTCATCAAAGTCGATCAAGTCAGAGATGAATTGGAAAAGGAGAGCGAGTGGGAGAGAGATTGCAAATGCCTCTGGGACACAGCGCAACAGCAAGCAGTAATGGGTCACTAATTACTAATTAGAACCATGGTCAATACCAATGCATAAGCCAAAGTTGTTTTTTGTTGTTGTTGTTTTTTTGACAGATTGCCTGGAAAGCAGAGGTGGGGAACTTGATTCGGATGACTCGTATTACCAAATTTAGCACTTCAGACTTGCTTGGCTAAAACTTGTTTGTCATGTTTTTTGGAAAGATGTTTTTTGTGTTATCACCGCCTCCGCTGGGTTTATATCCCCCCCACCCCCCACCCTCCACGATGAAACCTGAGCTGCTCGTCCGACTGCTTGCAGCGTCACCCCCTCCCTCCCTCTCTTTTCTCAAGCTCAAGGCCATGACTCCTGTGTGCAGTCGGGGTCAGCTGTTAACGCTTCTTGCTAATACGACGACAGCTCCTGGACAGTGGCCCGACATTGCTTCGTGGGGTGTAGAGGAAGAGACAGGGATGACGTGCCGATGATGCAGGGGAGGAGACGTCCTCGCGTTTGTTGTCAGATGGAATGTTGGATCTATCCCGAGTCGTGGACTCGATGGGCTGGCAGCACTGACACCAAAATTGGTTGTGTGTGAGGCACTTTGTGAACCTGTCTATCTGCCTCTACACACTATGCAGGTTCATCAGTCATGCATGTTTTGTTGATGTTCTTGTAACCACTATTCCTGTAACTTGCTGCTGAAATTAATTCCATATTATGGGACTAATTAACCATTTCATGCACCCTGTAACCTGGTAACATGATGAGCTTTCCACTGTAGTAACCGCTGTCCTTGAGAGGTTTAAGGTTATATTATCTAATATCATACTGTAATTCAGGAGAGTGCCTTGGATTAAATTATTGATAAAAATGCTCGGACTGCGATTGGTAAAACAGAGAGGGCAAGGTCTGTCTTAAAAACCAGGCATGTAGCTCATTGCTATTTGGAATGGATCAAAACCTTTCACACAGTTTAAATTGGGTTGTATTGTTACGACGCAAAGTATTGACACTGCAGATTAAAATTTGTTTTTCTTAACTCACATTTTGGAAAACAACTCTTCAATTCTGGTTTGAAATAACATTCGAATTCATGGTCATAGAGTTTTTGAACACAGATGGGTTCATATAATTGTACGCTAATTAGCTTGATTGTGTCTTTATTTGTATGCGAGTTAAACGTAATTGCAAATAGATATGTTCTGTGTCTGTTGTTTGGATGAAATTACAGATGATAAAGATGATTCCAATAATTGTAAGCACATGCATTGCTGTTTATGCCTGCAGGCTTCTGTTTGTGACCGGTTCAGTTTGAAACAACTCATTATGGTGATCTTGGTTGCTCTTTTGCAAATAAGTCATTACTAATAATTGGGGTGCCACCTTATCTAAAGACTGTGGAACCAAAAATGTTCACTGTTCGCATCCCACTTCGAACAAGGAACCAAAACGCACCCCTTTGCTCAAGAGGAGCAGCATTGTTTGTGCGTCCTCTTATACTGACGTGTTCTCCTTGGACGCCTGTGTGATCTACCTGCAGTCCCGTATCATGTGCAACACAAAATATAGACGATACAACAATGTTTGTTCAATTTCCCATGAGAAACCACAACCTAGTGATGCGATGAATCCTGGCACAAAGGTAAAACTATCATTCACCTATTACATTTCCAAGCTTGGGGAGGCAGCATAGCCAGAGGGGTGGAACTTACACACCTTCACTTAGCGCCAGCTGCGGGCCCCCCACCAACCCTGAGATAGAGTTACCACAGGGGGGCGACTTGAAGGCTAAATGTCCTTTACACCGAGTCCCCTTCGGGCTCTATTGTACATTCGTTCCTCGGTGGGAAGCCTTGCTATAGCAATCCCCAACCAATTACCTTCCAAGAAGACCGATTTGTGTACATCCCAAGTGAACATTCTGTGAATGCATATAAAAATTCACAAACTAAGGATCAGCTCTTTCATAATTTTGTCAGCATAGAAGTTTTGTAATCACTTTTGGTGATTTTCCTGTGTCGTATTTTTATTTTTGTTTTAAATATTCATATTTGTTGTTTGGAATTAGATATGAAGTTTGTATGTCACCGTTTGGAAAACATCTGCAAAGTATGAGTGTCTTCAAAGAACAGCAGCTTTGTAAAGGAATTTGTCATCAAATAATGAGCATTTCTATTCAAAATCTATCCCGCTCTGCAGGTTCTGTCCCCCCCCTCCCAGAGATCCTTAAAAGGACAAACCTTGATGACTTTGCCAGAGATAGAGTTTGGAAGCAGGAGTTCATCAGTTCTATTACTATACTGTCCCCACTGAGATGGCCCTCACCAGTGATGTGTCCTAAACACCCAGAACAGTGGATCTAGTCAAGTATGATCGTTCCACATATACTGTACCCATCAAGCTAGGATACAGTTAATCGGGTTGTTTTTGTACCTGTACAAAATCAACATCTGTGCTGTGAGAAATATATAGTCATTCCTTGTAAATTTTTTTTTTTTTTTTACAACATCACTTGAAACACAGTTGCCACCATGTTTTTGCATGGGAATTGCATTCTGGGATGATGACATGGTATGGTCGCTGCCCTCTGACAGGGAAAGCAAGCCAATTGAGAACTACTACGAGCATCAGGCACCACGGTGGTCGTTATTAAGAGTTGGATTAGGTCACTAATTTACCACTGAAGGCCTAGGTCTGAAACTCATTAACCGCCACTAAATATATAGGCGGTGCTATACACATTACGTACACTGTTCCCCTCATTGTTATTGCTTTATGCGGATGATGTGGTTCAGCTCGCTTCTTCAAGACACCCTCTTCAACTACCACCAAAGCGGTTTTCAGCCGAGTGTGAAGTGAGAATCAGCACCTTAAAGATCTGAGACCATGGTACTCATTCAGAAAAGGGTGGAGTGGCCTCTCGGGGATGAGATTTTGTCCCAAGTGGAGGAGTTAAAATATCCAAGAGTGAGAGAGGAGTGGAGCGTGAGTTCAACAGTCAGATCAGCACCACATCTGCACTGAGCCAAATCTTATATAGGTTTATATAGTGGAGATTTACTGGTTGAACTATGTTCCCACAATCACCTATAGTCACAGGCTATGGGGTTATGGCCAATATGATCCAAGATACAAGTGGCGGAAATGATTGTCTGAGTTGTCCCTTATCGATAGGGTGAGAAGTGGGAGGGCCTTATAGTAGAGCCACTGCTCCTGTGCTTTGAGAGAAGCCAGATGAGGTGGCTCAGGCATCTGATCAGGATGCCTCTCAGACACCTCCCTGATATTGTATTCTGCGCACCTCCCACTTGCAGGATACCCTGGGAATGACCCAGGACACATTGGAGACTTTATGGCTCCCAGATGGTTTGGGATCCCTCTCGGAAGAGCGAGACAAAGTGGTTGAGGAGAGCGGGGTCTGTGCTTCTCAGCTTGAGCTGATGTCCTTGTGACCCGATGGATGGATTACGTGAAGCTGTCGTCATTATTCCCACTGTTGTTTTTTTGAACCATGTCACCTCCACTCACAAACACCCACTAGGTCATATTCACAAATTGTGTTTGTTTATCCGTATGTCTCGCTGTAATGCTGTAGTAACTGTTTACTTAACAGAGGGAATATTACGTGCGCTTGGGTGGTGCATGAAAGACAAATTAAACTCCAAATCATAATTAACTGAAGGGAATTCCTATGATTTCAGTCTTACTCAGTTATTGTCCTGGCAATTTCTCAAATGTTTACAGTGATTTCCCTGTGGAGTAACCCACCCATGCTTATTCATATTTTTCAGGCTACAAATTATTGGAAAGTTGCTATATTAATCCTGCTTCTGCTACCACTATTTATGATTATCATCACATCATATAGAATGTGAAATAAAATTACATGCACGGTTTGTCCTCCAAATATATAGACTAGCTTGGACAGATTGAGAGTACCCTGGCGCATACAAATAAATTGTGTGGGTCCTTGCGATCAGCTCTTCAACATTTACTAAGATAAGCACTATGTCAACAAGATGCAGGCCTGGTTTGGTGTAAAAGGTTAGAGGTATCATTGAGCCGCATCTCGCACATTCTTGCTGCAGGATCTATCTTTGTGAGAGTAATAGAAGAAGTGTGACATTCTCCTAGTTCCAGGTCTGGCTCC
Organism: Hippocampus abdominalis; assembly: GCA_018466805.1. Classification (NCBI taxonomy): domain Eukaryota; kingdom Metazoa; phylum Chordata; class Actinopteri; order Syngnathiformes; family Syngnathidae; genus Hippocampus; species Hippocampus abdominalis. The sequence continues at coordinate 20,906,919 of CM031695.1, read as the reverse complement.
AAAATGTAAAAATGGTTGTCACTATCATGAGATGTAAGTACCTGCAAGACCATAAATAAATGGAAGTGGCTGCAAAACCCCTTTATTAGATATGGTACCACAAACGGTGGCACTCATATGCATGATCCCATCAGCACAATATACAATATTTGACAGCTGTTATTGAAAAGATTAATGAATCATGAATGAATGAAAGCAATATATATGATGTCATGTAACCAAGAATGTAGCCAAGGGGGTAAAACATACCAACCTGTATTGACAAGCATTTTTTGTCATTCATTTATGTGTGTGTGTGTGTGTATATCTATATATATATATATATATATATATATATATATATATATATATATATATATATATATAGAGAGGGGCGGCCCGGTAGCCCAGTGGTTAGCACGTCGGTTTCACAGTGCAGAGGTACCGGGTTCGATCCCAGCTCCGGCCTCCCTGTGTGGAGTTTGCATGTTCTCCCCGGGCTTGCGTGGGTTTTCTCCGGGTGCTCCGGTTTCCTCCCACATTCCAAAAACATGCATGGCAGGCTCGTTGGGCACTCTAAATTGTCCCTAGGTGTGAGTGTGAGCGTGGATGGTTGTTCGTCTCTGTGTGCCCTGCGATTGGCTGGCAACCAATTCAGGGTGTCCCCCGCCTACTGCCCGAAGACTGCTGGGATAGGCTCCAGCACCCCCCGCGACCCTAGTGAGGATGAAGCGGTTCGGAAAATGAATGAATGAATGAATGAATATATAGAGAGAGAGAGAGAGAGAGAGAGAGAGAGAGAGAGAGAGAGAGAGAGAGAGAGAGAGAGAGAGAGAGAAAGAGTATTTATGGTTAGTAATGATCCATCTGTTACAATGCCACATGTTAGCTATCATTCACTTACCATTCTTTTCTCATTCAATATTAAATCTGCTGTATTTTATTGCAAAGAAGGAAACTTGGGCATAGTAAATTTGTTTGTTTTTCAATGGGCGGCCCGGTAGTCCAGTGTTAGCATGTCAACTTCATAGTGCAGAGGTACCGGGTTCAATTCCAGCTCCGGCATTCCTGTGTGGAGTTTGCATGTTCTCCCTGGGCCTGCGTGAGTTTTCTCCGGGTACTCCGGTTTCCTTCCACATTCCAAAAACATGCATGGCAGGCTCATTGGGCACTCTAAATTGTCCCTAGGTATGAGTGTGAGCGTGGATGGTTGTTCGTCTCTGTGTGCCCTGCGATTGGCTGGCAACCGGTTCAGGGTGTCTCCCGCCTATTGCCCGAAGACAGCTGGGATAGGCTCTAGCACCCTCCGCAACCCTAGTGAGGATAAAGCGGTTCGGAAAATGAATGAATGTATGAATGAATGTTTTTCAATGCATTCTTGGTTAAAGCAATATAAGTTTCTACAATGCATTTGTTTTCTAATAAGGATGTCTTTTTGAGAAAAAGGATCAATTACTATAACAAATCATTGAAAACACCATAACCAACCATAAACGTTCACTGTGAGAGTATGTAAACTCCTTTCAACTGTAAGAATCCTGATAAATTATTGATCTCTTATAGCTTGCTTTGAATTCGATTGATCTCATGACCTGATTATCCAAGATAAGAGGTGAAAAAAAACACACAAAAGAGTTATGTGACATGTTGATCCTCAAATAATCTCAATTAAGACCCATCTGGCAGGCTTTTAAACTCTTGAATGTTCCATTGGACACAATGTAGGCATGTGTGGCCGTTTTTTCCATACGTACAGTTCGATTTAGTTTGCATCTTCCCGTGGGTGAGAAGTTGAAAACAAGCAGGCAAAATTGACTGATAGGATTGTCTGTGTTGTGTTCTGATATTAATCAACACAACTCAGAGCGATTTTATTTGCTTGTGGTCGAGGTGGCACAGTGCAGAGGGGCAGAGTTCGATTCTGGCTGCGGCGTTCCTGTGTGTAGTTTGCATGTCCTTCTGAGAATAAGTGGATTAGGAAATGGATGGATGGAACCAAGGAACTTCATCTATTTTCAGTTTTTAACAGTGAACTTGCTGAGGAAAATACAAGTAATGCAATGCAGGCGCTTTTCTGGTTATCCTTCTCATCAGTGTTTTGTTCCAAAAAAAGTAAAACCGAGGATTAATCTAGTTTGCTTATTTTTGTACAATATGACCTGTGATTTAGATCTCTTGTCAGCATTGTCTTACGACTGACTTTATGATCCAGCCAAAAACAAATAAACTCTCTATTTTTAGACATTTAGCCTGATGAGGGTCAAAGAAAAGTTGTCCAATATCACATACGATGGAGAAGACAGACAGTTGACTGATCGCTAGTTAATACCCCCACCCTCCAAAAAAAGGTTTTGTTCAAATTTTTCATACCTATTGAGTAAATGTTTCCATTTATGCCCTAAAACGATGCAGGTGCACGCCTGTGGAGTGCTACGGTATCACTGGTACAGAACCTCTGAATATGCACAGTTGAGCTGACATTTTTCTTATTGATTTTCAGTTGATGTCTAAACTTTATATTGAAGTTCCTGTCAGCCTTCATTGTGCACCCAGAATGCATTGCCTTTTGTCTTCTTATTAAACACTTTATCTAACTTCCTTTTTTTTTAATCTATTTCGGAGAGCGTTCATGTGTCACTTTCTTTTATCCTCAGAGATGGGCGTGAAGACAATGGGTCCACTGCAGCATATCCCCTCATTCTGTCTCTGCTCAGCAAAACATGACTGAACAAATGAACCAATTAAGTGTGTTCGTAGCTGGGCTGTCCCGGGGGATGGTGGGGAGAGACAGCCTGATTAGCTCAACGGTAGGGCTGACTGAAGACAGCTAGCTAAGAAGGCTCCAGTCAGTCACACTCCCAAAAAACTCAACAGTGGACCACTTTGATTGGGGTTAATTGGTGTCAAAGTGTTTTTTTTTTTCCAAAAAGCACACCTGTTCAGTATTTGTGCGCGTCATATTGGAAGAAGGAAAATAAAGAAAAACAAATGGTTTTTGAATTACACCTCCTGTGTGGCCTTTCTGTGTGGAATTTGCATGTTCCACCGATACTTTAATGTTTGTTCTCTGGGCAGATGTGGAGCTCAATGGTGGTCATGGCCACCTCCATAACAAGTGCAAGTTTTTGACATCTGTGATTTTTCTGCCATTACACCACCCAAAAAAAAAAGAAAAAGAAAAAAGGGGACAACACAAGAAGGACAGCAGCTCCACACATTCACAAAGCACAATTTAGAGCCCAGGCCAGTTATTAAAGTTAAAAATAAACATACAATTGATCTGAATGCAAACTCTAAATGAATGAAATAAATAAATAAGGAACAGTGATAAATACGAAGGTCAATCAAAAACATTTCTTTCACACAGCAAACAAACAACATGGCCGATGTTATGGAAAATAATTCTGTGTTAAGCACCAGCAAAACATTTTCATTCTCAATTGTGGCCTCCTGCTTGTGAGCAGAGAAGCTTGTATGTGAATATTTTCTATGAAGCCAGAACAAGACAACCCTGACTGTTAAGTTTGTTCAACACAGAAGTCCCTCTCTGTTTTTCATTTCAAGAATCTTTCCACTTCTGTTTTTTTGTTCGCACACACTCACAGACCACACGACTGGTCTGTTAGACTTGTATCTATTTAAAGGTTCAAATATAAAGAAAACCAAAAGACAATTTGTTATCCAGACGGTTTTAGTGCCTCGCCTAAAACTGCGAAAAAAAATTCCATAACAATTTAGTGTCAGAAATGGGATAGCTGAAGATCCGTCTGTGAACCTCATGGCTGTCGGTGGGTGGCCCCCGGGGTCTAATTAGGACTCCCCTCTACCTCAATAAAAAGTTATAGAGACGAGAGGACCGACTCCTTGAGTGCACACGGTCGACTGTACGTCTCGCCAACAAACTCAAAAAGTCACAAGGATTTGGTGGAATGTACACTTTCTCAACTTTATTTGAATTCAAATACGATTTGAGGAAGGTTTTCACAAAAAACATGTACACTGGGTTTTCCTGGGAAATCCTAAAATAGGATTAGTTTTAGGATCTAAAGAAACGTGAGCGTGGCCTTGCTTTTCAACAACTTGGGTTGACATATTGTGAAGTCAAAATAAACTCAAAATTTCAAGGCATCAAACTTGGATAACATTTTTGGTTGAGCAATTCAACAAAATATTTTGTAAAAAAAGTTTTGCTGTTTTGTAAATTGTCTTTCACATATTTCTTGACAAAGATATGAGTTGACAACAAACAACTTCCAGCAACTTTGAATATTTTGTGTTGCTTCAACTTAAATGACTGTTTTTGCAAAAATAAATTAAATAAATGACAACCAAAAAAATATAGAGTCAAATGATAATCCCACTGAGTCGAACATATCAAACCATCCTTCCAACCAATCATTGCCCACCCCATGTATCGAAAACCTTATCACAGCACCTTTTGTGGAGAGATGCACACCACTAGTTTACAATTTCGGAGTGTTATTCATTTGTCTCGTATCCAGCACATGACCCAAAACAAACTCAACTTTGCCACTTGTGTTGATCAGTATAACATCTGTCATCAATTAATCCTTGTCTCATTTTACCTACTGACCTTCCATCTCTACTCATGCCTATTATTTGCAACAACCTCTGCAATTTACATCCCACCGGGGCAAGTTAAACATTATTATCTCTGAGGCAATTTAATACACATTGTCCCCATCTTCAATTTGACAATGTAGAATGCCAGGAGATGTCCTTGGGGTTGACTACTGGTCATTGCTCTCTCTGACACACAGAAAGCAAAAACGAAGGAAACAGTCTCAGGCGGAGGGAGTCGGAGCGCAGAGTGGAGAGAAAATGAACCTGACAAAGGCCCTAAAACGGATCTTTCTCACTCAGCAGAGCCAAGGGAGTATGTTGCCTGGCTGTCAGCACCTCTCATTAGTCAAAGGCAGCCTTCGTGACAATGTGACACTGATTATTGAAATCCATGATTCAGACTTTCTCTGCATCCCTGTGCCACTTGCAATAGTGTCAGTTAACCCACACACAGGTTACACCACTATATCTGCCCTCTCACCCCCCACCCCCATTTCAAATAATTTAAAATCAAGCTTTATTTATGAAGCACTTTTCATACAAAAAAAAAACCCACTACAGTGCTTTACATGGTTCAAATCAACCCCCTCTCGACACTCATTGCCTCACACACATTCATTCAGGCAAGCACACACACACACACACACACACACACACTCACAGACACAGGTTCAAATAATGACACCCAGTGTTCGACTGCACTAAAGTGGTCTGTAGGTGCACATATACGCTGAAAATGTGGACCATGACAAGAGTCAATCACGGCTCCCAGTGCGGTGGGCTCTCTGATGAAACACAGAATGATAGCAAAATAATTACTGTATACTGTGTACTCCTGTACATTTGGTCAAATAAATAAATAAATAAATACAATAGAAATTCAGTAATCAGGGAGGGCCTCGAGAGTAGAGCCACTGTGCTCTGCAACGAGAGCAGCCAAATGAGGTGTTTTGTAATTAGGGTGCTGGCTCCATAACATGACCCCAGATCTGCTGAAGAAAATGGAGAATGGCATTTTATATCACAAGGACTGCTCTTCATGGGGTTCTTTACACTGCGAATGAAAATGTGCTCCACTCTGTCCAATAGTGATGTTGCAGTAGCCAAAGAAGAGAATACCTCTTTTGATGTGATCACAACATTTTTCATCTCTACACTCTGGATAAATATCTATCCTGCCCTTCAGGCATAGATCTTACTGTGCATGCAACTGTTCTAGGGTCTAAAGGGGAATGTCTAAGGAGCCTTCACAGCTGCAAGGTAGAATTTTTGTGTTCCCTTGTTTGTAGCACCTCAGAACTTGCCAGGGGGAACATATGGTCGGTCTGCCTTTCATTGATCAAAATGGCAGTTAAACCTCAGAGAGCACCGCAGGCCCTCATCTTTACTAGTGAGTCTCTCTTTACCTCACACCAAAGGGCTCGTATTTTGCCCCAAGTTTCATGTCTTTTTGTTTCCCTGACACAAATCTTAATTAAGTTCTGTACAGATATCTGATTTATTTATCCACTGCTGACCCTTTGACCAGTTGACTACTGTTCTTATTTGGCTTCAAAGTTAGTCTTACTGCAACGCGCGCCACAAAGTCCACTAGTCTAAAGCATGTGGTGTGTCATCGGAAGCTGTGACCCTCTCCTGAAACCGTCTGCCTTCCAACAAGGCCACAAAGTAGCCTGTTGGACAGCTACTGGGGGCAATTTTATAGCCCCGGGGTTAAACTGCTGAACGCTGAGGAGGCATGTGAATTAATGGCTGCCAAAATAGAGAACGAAAATACACCTCTCATTGACAGTATTCAACTAAAAATGAGACAATATAAAAAGAAGAGAAACAAATGACCTAAAACCATTGCCCAGATTATTTTCAACACTGTTGGTTGGCAAAATTATTCAAAAACAAGAGGAAGAACTGGCTGGCAAACAGTTCATGCTAAACCTGGTTCTGGCCATACCTGCCTCTTACCCAAAGTGACTTGTGACCACAATGTAAAATTCATACTTTTTCCTGGCTGTAAAGGTGGATAGACTAGCGTGTAAGATGCACACATATACAATCTAGAACTGCTTCAAACAACAAAGCAGATGAGGGAAAAGTGTTTAAGAATGCACGGCTGTGTTTTTATGTTATGTGTTGTGTTTATTATTTTACTTTATGCTAACTGTTTTGTTAAGCGCTTTGTTAAAGCTGCAGCTGTTGTGAAAGTGCCATATAAATCAGGATGTATTGTATTGTATTGTAAAATATCCCCAAATGCACAGACCACGTACTATATAAAGGTACTCACCAGGTAGACATATATCTATCTCTTTGGTAAGGTTACATCATGTACCGTAACTTATATCCTGTAAATCTAGCCTTACAGGGAGTGGAGGAGATGAATTTAAAAAAGGTAAAGAAATTGTGAATTTGATGATGATTGAGGCAGGATTATGGTTACATAATGTGCACACATGTTAAGCCCCGATCCCACTGAGCGGCAAATATTTGCGAGTGTTAGTAAAGGTCGCATATTTTGTGGGTTCAAGGTCTCAAACATTCGCCCAAAAGGTCGCCTCACGCTCACCTGTGCTTTTCTTAACGCATGGGACAAGAAAAAACACAAAAACTGTTGGTGAATGTCTGGCGAACATTTGGTTCGGTTTGGTAACAAACCCAAACGAACCCTGCCGTGAACGTGCATTTGCTAACCTTTGCCAACATTAGCAAATGTTCCCCTCTTCATGGGAGAGGGGCTATATGGTATTTATTTATTTTTTGCAGAGAGCTTTTGAAACAAACCCTCTCTTTTGCATTGATCTCTTGATATGACATTCATAGTACAGTACTTCTACAATTACATCGGCAATCACTATTAGTTTCTTCTACTCATTTAGTAAAATAAAAATGTGGAAAAGTCATTTGAAATGTAATCATTGTCGATTTACAAAGAGCTCTTCGATAATCACTAAAATATTTAGATCCTGTAAGTAAAAATATGCCAATTCTCCGGTCTGTTTTCTCCCTTTGCCAAAACAGTGGGTGTGGGAGTTGGTGTGTCAGTGCACACTGCACATCACATGTTGCTTTTATAGTCCCCAATCAAAGCTCAGTATCTGGCTCCTGACAATAGAAGATGGTAACAGACCTTGTTAATTGGAATTGGCTTGGTTATCCATGGAAGCCTCGTGTCATTATGGCTGCCTGAGTATTACTGTGCCAGAACTGCACAGTGCTTATTATCACAGAGCCATATCAACAGAGCACAGCATGTTAAGCAAATGTTTGTTATTACTAAAGGTTACTCTTTTTCGAATGAACAAATGCCACTGTAACATAGAGTAAGCTTCTGCATATTCAGGTGACCGCAAAATATTTGCAGGTACAATGGAACCTCAATTTAACAGACTACTAAGGGGGAAGGGCTGTCCATTAAAAGCTGATTGTCGCGGGCTGTGCTGGAGTCTATCCCAGTTGTCTTGGGGCAGTAGGCAGGGGACACCCTAAATCGGTTGACAGCCAATCGCAGGGCACACAGAGACGATTTAGAGTGTTCCATTGCCTTGCATGCATGTTTTTGGAATGTGGGAGGAAACCGGAGTACCCGGAGAAAACCCACGCAGGGTTAGGGTTAGAACATGCAAACTCCACATGCAGAGGCCGGAGATGGAATCGAACCCGGTACAGTGTTGTAATTCACAATTGATTTTTATCAATACGAATATAAATAACATCCTACTCACCATAGATGCTTAGGCAGAAGCCCCTACCTGTCTTTATAGACTAAGTTGTTCATTCAGACATAACTACTCTGAATGCCCCCCCCCCCAAAAAAAAAAATCTCCAATAGCTTTCCAGATGTGAATCTACAATCTGATTGGCTAAAATAAGAACCAGCTATTTCAGTTGTGTGTGTGTGTGTGTGTGTGTGTGTGTGTGTCTGGTCGATGCCTGCACTTGTGATTCCGAAGGCGTTGGAAGAAATAAATAAAATGTGCATGGCAACACATCGAAGCTGACATCTGACTGCACCCAAAAATAAGATAAAATAAAATAAAACAAAATAAAATGAAAACCATAAACCTACACAGGCCCGGAAGCCTCACGACAAGACAAAATAAATAAACAAAGAGAGAAGATCTTGAAAACCCTGAGGGAACCCTACTGGAATGCACACTTGTAAAACATATTTGTTCACGATACGTGTAACGCATCTCTTTCCCAGTAATTACATTGGCATTCAACATGCATATTCACATTAATCGTTGAAGCGAACAAATCTGCTGCACTATCCATTAATTGTCAATGGTCGAGATTGGTTTGCATCCATTGCTTGGAATGTTACAGAATCCGTTGACTGAATCAGGATAGCCAGGATGCCACTCACTGCGTCCGCTGTCTATGATTGGATTCAGACAGACCTGAGCACAACTTGGGGTGCACTTATCAGCCAGCTGGCAGATAGGACTTGTCATAGTGCCTGTCAGATATGATGACGGGACCACAAGCCTTACAATAGAGCTAAATGCAATCTCCTCCTCTGCAGCTGCAATGCCTGCCTCGGGGACGTGCTTATTAGACTTTGTAAACAGCTAAATGTGAGAGCTAAACTGTCGGGCGGGATGCCCCTTTCTGACAGAAAATCAATAATAAAAGTAAATACACCGCAAATCTTTCATGTAAGAAAGCCAGGCTGAACTTGTAATTTGAAATTTTTTTGATCCATGAAGTTTAGTTCCAAACAACTATTTGGAACTTCTTGAGACGTTTAACATGCAAGACTTTTTTGCAAAAAATACAAAATCCTGGCAATAATTTGTGCAAGGTGCTGAAAAGGAAGGCTGTTCAGTTCAGGCTGTTGTCTATTGTATGAAACTCACATTGTTATTATAGTGTAAATCAAGTGGATTCTTTTCACAGAGTGCCTGACAGACTCTGGAATAATGAAAATAAAACAAGCAGATATGTACAGTGCATGACTTCCAGTGAAAATATAGTGACTTCGGTATTTATCTGAATATGAAGGGCCAAGTAGAAAGAGATTGGGCTTTTGGGAGAGGTGCTCCATTTTTTTATGGAGCACACACGCTCTTCTGCTTTCCCGATCATTCATTTCACCATGTAAAAGATATCACCCAGGGTGGGATTCATTCACATGCAGATGGACCCATTCCCATCACTCTTTCTCCCTCCCATTCCATTTTTTTTCTGTTTCTCTCCCCGATATTAAGGCTACGATTAGCTTGGAAACCTAAGGTAATCATATTTCAGCATGGGGATCAGAAAAAAATGCAATCTGCTGCTAGGGATACACTACATGCATATTTATCTTTTCTTTTAAGTGTGCAAAGTCAGAGATGATGTCGCCGAACAATAGCGTGAACCCCTAACCAATCAAAGTTTGCTAGTCCCAAATATTTTCGTCCTGATTAAAGGCCACAAAAGCTAAATTTAGCCATAAAAACTATTTTGTACACACATTAGCTAATTCGGATGAAGATCCGCAGGTTTCCACGTTATTAAATTGGATATTATCAATATTATAAACCCACTGGTACATGCTCTCCCTAAAACAATGTCGAATGTTACACAGCGTCCCCTAACCTTTCTCAGACTTTTGTCGTCACAAAAGGCAAATTCGCAGATGATCTTAGACTGTGGTTGCACTGCAGAGATCTGCTTATTTTGACTTTCAATTCCTCCTTCACGCAGCTGCCCATTGCTAAGCACACACACTACTGTGTTTCTGTCAATCTTGCTTGCTCTCTCAGCCAGCCAGCCGGCTCCTCCCACAGCTGTAAATCGTGTTCTTCCAACCGTAAATAGCGGATGGGAATTCGGTATCAAGGTGGACCCGGACTCGAACATTCACCCACTGTGATGTATTCAGTAATTTCATTGGTAAAATGTATCACCAACGGGTAAATCTATTGATGCCTTGATGCGTGTCACTAAAAATCCAAAAATAAACCGTGTCACATTCAAAGCTGCAGGGTTCAAAATTTTGGGAAAAAAAGCAGCTTATAGTCCGGAAAATACGGTATTTCGGCTGAGTAACTAAGACCTGTGTATGTCAAGGAGGATCTATGTTTTGCCTGCGATTTTAGTCGATACAGAAAGTCTTTCACTCGAGATGTATCGGCTGAACATTCTTCCATGAATACAATTTCCGTATTTTCCGGATTAGAAATCACGCCGGAGTATAGGTCGCACCAACCATAAAATGCATAATAAAGAAGAAAACGACATATATAAGTCGCACTGGAGTATGAGTCGCATTTTGGGGGGGAAATTTATTTATTGCCAAGAACATACACTACCTGCCATTTTGAAAGGCAATTTCAAATAAAAATAAAATAGAAAACAACACGCTGAATAAGTGTACGATATGCTAACGTTACATGATGCATAAACGACGAACTGAGAACGTGCCTGGTATGTTCAAGTAACATATTAAGAGTTATTCAGATAACTGTAGGATAAAGAACATGCTAACAAGTTCACCAAAAAATCACTCCAAATCACTAAAGCCAATGGAATCTCCATCCTCTGTGTCACTTAAAAGCAACTCCACCAACTCCGGAGGTAGAAGGTGCAGCGCTTCCTCATCGACGTCACTTACGTCAGACTCATCGTGGTTTTATCAATACAGGTCACGAGCGGCCTCTTGCAGTTTGATGTGAAAATAACATGTGAAATGATATAATAATGTGTTAATAATTTCCCCCACAAATCGCTCCAGAGTATAAGTCGCACCCCCAGCCAAACTATGAAAAAAACTGCGACTTATAGTCCGGAAAATACGGTACTACTTTCCTATTTGCCAGAGCTTTGGATTACCCTCAACAGGCAGGGCTAAGTGTACTTGTTCACCTACAAAACACAAACACATTTAGGAAGATATAAGAGAAAAATTCAGATTCGATACATTTCAATTTATGATGTGCTAAATAATGGCGGCATAACCTCGCAACAATCTTCGCTTCATCTTAAGTAGATCTCCTCACTAACTCTTTTCAGAGGGACTTTGCACATACAGGTACTTTTGAATTCGGCGTTTTGCAACCGGCTCTCACATGTGAGCTTGAAGCTATTGTGGCTAATGTATAGGCCCTTTTTTATAAAATGTTAAAACACGCTGGGGTCTTGCTCTGTGCATGCAGGGGTATAATGAACACGAGGCTCAAGAGAGGTCACCGATGCATACAAGCATCCGCGGTAATGGCTTCATTGAAACATACACAAGATATTCCCCATCTTTATAATTCTCTGTGTGCCACTCTCTTTCTCTCACACACATACACACGCACACGTACCCAAGGCAACCGCTCCCAACCAGAGAGGACACTGAGATTGGAAATAAAGTCCATCCTCTGTGTCTGAGAAATGTGAATGGGAGCAGTAATGTTTTCAATTTGAGCCCAGAGAGTAATAATGGGGCTCATTCTACAACACCTAGACACTGTTGCACTGTTCCCCTTAAAGCTTTAGGATTCTATCATCTTTTACCCTCTCAATTCCTTTCCCTTTTGCCCTCTGGGGGCTTTTCATGAAGAGATTAATTTGCTGGATAATACGACGAGGGTCTTGCAGAGAAATAAAAAAGATGAAATGTGGAAAGAAAAGAAAGGGACAAATGAATGAAGAGGTGAGAGGTGGATGAATAAACCTGTACTAGATTCCAGGTATTATTTCAAATGCCGCTCTCTCACATGTGAGCTTGAAGCTATTTCATTTATATACAAAGTTGTAATTTTACATTTTGAAGGACAAAAAGCACCATGGGAGATCAATGAAGTGTTTATCTTAATCAAGAACAGCATTTATGCCGTGTTAAGAGCATGAGTGACAAACTTCGAGTTCATCACACAATTATCAACAAACTCCACCGTCTATGTCGCACTTATGTGACAAAAACAAACAAAATAGCACTTTTAACAAGGGCGAAAAACGTTTTATGTTTCAAAGTAGTGGGACTCACAACTTGTTGATTTATTATCCAGTGAAGGGCGGTACTAGACTTAACCGGATCTTATTTAGTGCCCTTATTCATCTCCATAGTGAACGTACTTGAACACAGATTGGGCCGGATCTCTCGTTTGTCATCAGAGACTTCTGGACATCTTTTCAAAGCAATCACAAAATAATGATACAAATGCAATTTATAGAGGTGACACGTTATCAAACACATTACTATATTTGTCTGGTGTGTTCCTTTGTCGTCACGGTGCTGTGAATGAATGTTAACAAACAGCCAGCCATCTGAGGGCCTTACAAAACGGCTGTCCAGTGCATAACTTTTTCTTATATTCCAAACAGGTGGGCGCTATTCGTGACTTTGGTCATTTTTTATTTTTTTAGCGTTATAAGAGTAAGACTTTTTGTGTGATAAACCTTAAAACAAGACCATGGCCATAGTGTAATGTAAAAAGCTGATGTCCTTGTTTGTGTCCTTGCACGTTTAGTGCACTCCACCTTCACATTGAATCATGTGCCAATATTTGAAAGATATTTGGGCATTCATTTTCGAAGGATGGCTGCTCTTAAGCAGCAATCTTTCACTAGACTGTGACTGACACATAAGGTGCAGTTTGATTGGACTACAAGGACACGGCAAGAGCTGAATCAAATTGTGAAAGAAAGAAGAAAAAAAAGAAAGAAATAATTTGTTTTTTGTGACACCACAGTGACAATGCAATAAATTTAGTCTGATAATTTATGTCGTTTATGGTACTCATTAAAATGCTTTTGTCTCATTATTGAAACAAGAACCTTGCCCTCTTTTATTAGATCATATCAATAAAGCACGGGCACATAAACAAAACTGAGTTTTTGTCTGTTATTCTGTCGTTGGCAAGATGTGCTAAAACAAATGATCTCACTGCCAAACAAAAAAAACGTTTCGTTGAGTTCGATTTTAATGCCGATTAAAACTAAAATTGGCATGCTGATTTCAAATTTTGCAGTTTATTGTTGAGCATTTTTTTCCCCTCCACAGCCTACCCTCCAGATACGGAAAATTCTACTAATGAGCTGTCATAAAACTGCACGAAGAAGTAGCCAGTCACGATTAGACTCATTACATCTACATGGCAACTTGTTTGTTCAGTCACAACTCAGACGGTGGGGTGAGAGGTGTGTGCAGCTCCCACGAGGTTAAAACTACCAATATCTGCACACACAAAGCTAGAAGAGTGGGAACTAACAGGATTATTGCTCACTTTTCTCTTAACTTTGTAACCATGAGGTTTATCTAACCATACATACATATTGATTTCATTCTTTTTTTTGTTTTTTTAAGAAAATGGGGGTCCGATAGCTAAAAACAAACATTTTTGATAAACATTTTCCAAAGAAGCACTCTTTGCAAAGCAGAGGGCACAAAGTGTAAACCGGAAATAAGGAAAACTTTTTTTTTTTAAATTAAAATAGATGGTTAGGTTGAATAGGGAGGTAATAATATCAGCATGAGCTGAGGACTCTGAATTGACTTTTGGACACATTGTATTTCAAAATGCCCTAAACATTTTATGTGAAAAGGCTGGACCACAGACTCAGACGATCTCCCTTTTGGCCGACTTGACAATAACGACCGACTCACTCCACCCGTTATCCATCACCACTACCAACTCATTTGTCATTAACTGTCCACATTATCTCCATTCTTATAGCTCGACTAAACTGATGTGGCTTGTTTGTTGAACATTGTTTTGTCTTGTGACTTGTAACTGTCATACGCTTGTTTACGTGCTGGGGTTGTTTTTTTTTTTTCCTGGACTCAAATTATCCTCAGATGAGGATAGTTCGAGCGTGTTTTTTTTTCTCCCCCCTCTCCCTCCCTTGTGGTTTCTTTCTGGCTTCCGGGTTGAGTGAACGCTGGCGCGTTTGGCTGCCGCTGCTCAACCCGCATTGTGTTTTATTGTTCTTGTTCCTGATTGTAAAGTGTCCTCGGGTGTCTTGAAAGGCGCTTATAAATAAAATGTGTTATTATTATTATTACATTAGATCAACTCTGCCACTATCAGTGTGTTCGAACAAAAACGCCTGGTAGGTTAATTGAAGGGTCAAATTTGTCAATAGTGTGAATGTTTGTCCTTTGTCTGTTTGTGCCCTGCGATTAGCTGGTGACCAGTTCAGGGGGTACACCACCTCTCACCCAAAAACATCTTGTATAGGCTCCAGTACACCCACGACCCTCGTGAGTATAAGCTTGGATGGATGGTTAAACAAAGATACAAGGCAAAAAAAAAAAGTAAATACATTCAAATATTACTACAACAATGGAAAAGTCTGTGTTAAGAAGAGGACTGCCAGTCCTGTTGATGTTGACAACTTAGTGACTGCTCCCAGGATGCCTTCCATATTGCTGTCAGATGCACTTGCGCAGCAAATGGCAAATTAGTAATCAGAACATTGCCCGTCAACTCCTGACTGGTTGACTTTGTGCTTCATCATAATATTGGTAATCATAATACATAGTATGACAGCAAGGTTGAGAGAGAGAGAGAGAGAGATTCACTCACATTGTTTGATTGTTATGCTCAACTTGTGTTTATTCCGATTCCAGTCCTTTCCCAATGAACGCAAAGCAGGATGGCTTCATCAGACTAAAAATGTGTGCCAGCGCTGTGATGGCCAGCAGGTTTATCTAAGCTGACAGAGATGAATCTCCCAGCAGAGGGTCGGCTCTGTTCAGATGTCCTGCTGAGGGGAGCCCACACTGGGTTTGACATTAAATTATTTCAGGAGGTAATTAGTCTTCTGTTTTCACCAGGATGCTAACCCCTCTGCATCTCATGCTCTCGTACACACATCAGTGTCGCCAGAGTGACTACGAGAAAAGAGGAATGAGCAAAAGAAATCAACACAGTGGACACTCTGTAAATACGGTACTGCATGTTTACTTAAACCAAAAAAAAAAAAGTTTGTGTTTCTTAGAGATGTTGTTACCACATATTGTACATATGTGAATATAAAATCTTTTGCCAATACATCCTTTTTAGTGAGCTCTTATTCATTTGGGGCGGGGGGCGGCAACACGTGGCTCCAGAGCCGCATGCGGCTCTTTAGCGACATCTAGGGGCTCCCTGGCACTTTATAAAAAAATTGAATGAAATGGAAAAAGATTTTGATCGTAGGCTAATATAGCTCAAATAGATATATTTACATGTTGCAGCTCCGAAAAAGGAGAGCTGTGGTGTTGGTTTTTTAAAACGTACACTTTATTTATGCTTTTAACAGTCTCGACAAACACAGACATGTCTGCGTCCGTCCGTCTCCATGCCTTCTCTCTTCTCGTTCAACTCGAGAGGCGTTCAAAGACAGCCTCCGAAAAACGGAAATTAATGCTCACTTCACTGACACTAAGAAAAGCGAAAATAATGCACCAAAACAAAAAAATCAAGCAAGGAAATCACTAAATAAATTCTATGTGGGGGCGTTTGTGAACACACAACAAA
Source organism: Hippocampus abdominalis (assembly GCA_018466805.1). Taxonomy (NCBI): domain Eukaryota; kingdom Metazoa; phylum Chordata; class Actinopteri; order Syngnathiformes; family Syngnathidae; genus Hippocampus; species Hippocampus abdominalis. The sequence continues at coordinate 20,890,921 of CM031695.1, read as the reverse complement.
GAAATGAATAACAAACAATTCTGAGACAGTCCAGTCTCCTACATACATTCAGCATGTGTTTCCTTCATTGTAAGTGTTATAGAAGGCTTTTTTTTTTTTGCGGCTCCAGACATATTTGTTTTTTGGGTTTTTTTGTCCTATGTGGCTCTTTCAACATTTTGGGTTGCCGACCCCTGATTTGGCGGATGAGTCAAACAGCTGAGTAGGTCTACTGGTTTAGTGTTTTCCCTGTCCTCTATGTATTCATCTTCGACCGCAATGTTGTTGTTGTTGTTTTTTTTTTCTCACAAGTTCAGGTTTGAATGTAGTTATTGCAGACACCAGCGCCCCATGGATTGTAGTCGCAGCAGGTCTTCTGGCAGCTCTATGAGCCTTTCAATTGTCAATCTGTTCCAGAGGTCCATAGAAATATGATGGGAGGAGGGTAGTCACAAAATTCACGGCTTGAGTCATGGGGCTCTCTAGTCTCAATGCCTTCCTTCAGGCGGTTGGTAGCTGCCTTGCTGCGACTGGCGGACCCCCCGCCCTGGGTCCACGTGTACGGGTGGTGTCCTTTTGACCGGGTTCCCACAGGATCGGTACCATGACCCGTGCTCCCCTCTTGCACGGGTGGGGATGAGTCCATCTACCCTCATCGTGCTGGCACAGCAACTCCTGACACCATTTTGCCTGACGTAGCAGCTGAGCAGGACAGCGTTGTTGAAATAAATAAATGCTGTCAGTTCGGCATGGAGAGCAGTGTGAAAACCTTGAGCGCAAATTTGTAACCTATTGGGCAGACAAGTGCTGTAAGGACGTGGAATTAGTCTCCAAGAGTTGTCGTCTCCTGGACACACCCACTCTCTGTGACGGCCCATGTTTTATGCAACTTGGTTTTCAGTCCGAGATGGTGTGAGAGCTCGATCAAAGTATTGCCACATCTTGCTTTGATTGAACAAAAGTTTGAAGATGGCCTTTGTGTATGGCCTCTTGAAATCAGGAAAATTTGGCATGGCTATTTTTTTTTTTGCAGAACCCATCCTCACAAGTAGATTGGCAGCACTTGGGGGATACTTAGAGGTTAAATCAAATTCCAAGAAGAGAGTTTAGTATAGGCAGTGAAGGTTTGGAACATTTTAGATGCAAGACCAATATTCAGTCATTTTTTTATGTTAATGATGAGTCACAGAAGTTCCTGTCACCCTCTTTTTCCCCTGTTTGCAAGTGCTTCCGTGGCATTAAATTCAACACTCTCTGACTTGATGGAAGCAAAAAATATTCCTAATAAAACAAAGTAACTGACAAAAAGCACCTTCTTGAGATTTTTTTTTTTCATTATTATTAATCTCGATTCAAAATTGGGAATTTTTCACCTGGGTTCTGAGAGCCAATTAATGTTGATGCCCTATCAGAGCAAAATGATTTGGGTGTGACATGATGAATATTGTTGCTTTTATGGACTATATTATGCAAAGTCATGCAAATTAGATACGCAGCTATCAAAGAAAACAACCCTTAAGTTTGTCCTTTTGCTTTCCTTCTGTTTAGCGTATAACGTGGTTATGTGTGCTTCCAGCAAATGAGAAGTCACTTTCATGGCAAATTATTTCCTTCCTCATCAAGCATTCCTCATCAAGCATTTTTCTACCGCCACCTCATTTCACCCAGACAAACCTCCCTGTCTAAACTTCACGGTGTTTTAAACAATGTGCAAGCACTATTAAAACATACATACACAAACGGTGGAAATGATTATAAATCAGCATCTGGATGAGCTATTTGTAAATACAAAACATTGCGGGTCATGCGCAGTGGCTGGAATGAGTCTGCATGTGTCTCAGTTCATTTGAGAAAAACAAAATTACATTTTCTTAATCTAATTTCCCCCTTGATATAATTCACAGTAGGCTTACAGTTGTAAATGGTTTATAATGCCTCTGGCCCACGGTATAAAAAAAAACCAGAATCCTTTCCCATTGAATTTACAAGGCACAGGAAAGCACAAACAATACAGGCACAAAAGATGAGGCCACTCATTTCTTTCCAAGACTGATAGCGTTACGCTTTACAATTCACATTTGTATTTCATTATTTTTATAACAATTTGTTTATCTTCCAAAACAGACACTGTAATGAATACTGAAGCGAGAGCACTCTTAAGCACGCAGAATGTGGGATAAGATCCACTGATGGAACAGTGACAATTAAATTGTGAGAAGAGTTTTGACATCAAACTTTTATCATAATTGTAACCCTTCACGTGGCATTTTGGGATTGATGTCTTCGTATGTGTCCATTTGACTCAACTGTAATGGCTAAAGCCACAGATTAGCACGACACCTTTTAACTTGTCCCCCCCAACACACTTTTTTTGCCACTAAAAAAATGGATGGAGGGGCCGCAAATAATGTGGACACCACGACGCAACCAAAAAAAAGAACACGTTCGCCTGTTTTTCTGTTAAAATAATTTGACAGTTTTTCGACACTCCAATGGATTGCAACATTGAACGATAACGTCAAAGACCATTTTGACAGCAAAATAGCACAGGAGGTTCGATATTAAAATAAATCACTTCTTTATTTTCTCACTCTATCATTCATGTACCCTCCACTCTAATCACAACACAAAGGAATAACATACGTTGGTTGTTGGTTGAGACTCCTCTCACACAGGAGAAAAAAAAATGAAGGGAATGAATAAAGGGAAAATCTAATTCCCTCAGCCATTGCAAAGGTGCCAACCAATCAATCCTCAGAAGAAATTCTCTCCAGAGATAAACAAACACGTTATTTCAGATGGGCGCTACAGGACGGAAGGACCGAACTCGTAAAGTTCACAGTGCTCCGGACCGTAAAAGCAGCCGTCTTCTCAATCAGGTGAGCCTCAGGCAGCGGAAGCGACGTGATGAAAACACATCGAAAAAACCCACACTCGTGTCCACAAGCAGGATTCTGATATATCGCCTTATAAAAAAGCTATTAAGGCGGATTTTGAAGCACACGTGCTTCCCAGTACGCCGTCTACACACTCAAAAGTGTTCAAAGGTTTAAGTCACACAGCTGTGATGTTGGGATATTAAAATTGGGGCTTAATATTGCTCAGAGGGGATGTGCAAAACTGAATTTCATATTTTGACGGTAACCTTCCTACACCGCCTCCAAGATTTAAGAGCTTTACAGCCTTTATTGGTTCAACCCAAACACCGGGGTGAAAAGCAAGACATTTGTGGTTTGCCTGTTGTGCTTCAGAGATGATAACAAGACCACAGTGACAGCCGGAGTCAACATTTATACTGTTGAATCTAAAGTTCAAACTCTAGTGCACCTTCCCTTACCTCTATCGCATTTTCAGGCAGAAACACAAGCTGAAAGTGGGAGCCAGTCAGTCATGTGTGGCAAGACTTGAAAAGGTATTGCTAAAGGAAGATGCACATATGGATTCGTCTGTGGGCGGCTGGCAAACTCGCAGTCACATTTATAAACTAACGCTAATCCCAATGAAGGGCCTGTATCGAATGAGGAACGTTGTCCTAAAACGGTTTGACAATTTTTTTAGGCCGTTGTTAACAAACAGGTAAACCTCGCCCCGCCCCATCTTTGCTTTTAAGTGACTGAGCCATTGAGGCAAGCTCCTTTTGTACCCAATCATGGCATCCACCTGTTCCCAGTTAGCTTGTTCCAAACATGTGCTTGATGAGCATCCTTCAACTTTTTTCTGCCAAATGTTCCGGCTTTTTTGGAATGTGTTGCAGCCATAAAATTCAACGTTTATGTATATCTGCTAAAAAAAACCACAGTCAATCAGTTTGAACATTCAATAGCTCATCTTTGTAAATATAGGTTAACCCATTCACTCCCAAAGACGTTTTTAAACGTCTTTTCAGACTTGGTCGATAATTGGCTGATACTGAATGAGGTTTAAGCATGATTTGGAAATCATTGTGATTCGTTTTTATTTATGTTTAACACAATGTGCCAACTTCATCGGAATTGGGTTTGTGTGTATGTGTGAGACCCTATTTTTGTTTGCTTTGGAGAATTCATGAAAATATTTTCAAAGCCTATTTTGGCTTTTTTTTTTTTTTTATTGTTGTTCATTTCTGTTCTGTATGAAACATGAGAACAGTCTGGCTGTGTACTGTTTCTCTTCTGTTTTCTCTTCAAGTCCGGTCCTAGAGAGCCGCAGTCCCGCATTTTTTCCGTCTCTCCCTGCTGCAACACACCTGATCCAAATGATCAGGTCATCAGCAAGCCTCCGAACGATTCTGATCATTTGAATTGTGTGTGTCAGAAGAGGGAACTTCGAAAAGAAGCAGGACTGCGGCTCTCTCGGACCGGACTTGCCTACCCCTGTCCTAATTTATTAGATTGTCTCCAAACACTGACCAAATCCTTCGAAAGCTTCCACAAACAGACACATTATATTGGTAATAAGAGAGCACTTTGGAAAGGGGGCATGCTAAACTGTAGACTGTGTATGCTCTGGAGAAAAAACTGATAATTGACACTTGTACTGTCACATAACATGTATGTCAAGATGTCAGCTCTCCTCAGAAATAAATGTATTCTTGTGAAAATAAAAAAAGGTCACCCCTCACAAGTATGGCATTTGTAAAGCATATAGCAGCCAAGTGGGTATTAAAATGTTCATATGTGGTGATCATAACTTTTTTTTTACTCTCTAGCCAAAGGGCTATAAGAACGCTACATCCCACATAAGCATCTCGCTCAAAATCGATTAAAAAAAAACAACAACAAAACACCAGCACTTTGAATGACTGCGCTATCATCCTTCACTATTTATAGCATGTGATGGTCTATGAACCATGAAATTAATAAATAGCATGCTCAGTAATTGCCTGGAAACCAAGCGTGTGGCAAAGTGAGGAATAAAATCAGCTGCATCAGATGGGGTTTCTAATAAGTTGTCACATTATTGTCAGTGACCTTCAAGCAATTAAGACCAGATGAGTAAAAGTGAGATTGAGAGGAGAGTAAAGGAGCAAAAGAAGACGAGAAGTGATTACAAGGAGTAGGATTTATGGTGGGACAGGCTAACCCAAAAGAACGGTCTACACTAAAAAGTACTGACATTGAGAGGTATATACAATTTCAATATTTTGCGTCATCGGTTAGACATGACACATTAGGCTCATCTAAAATCAAAAGTGGATCCATTCAGCAAAATATTGGCGGAAACTGGGACACATGTTACTCTTATTGCACTTGCAGCTGCTGCCTGTGCCAATTTCACTTTGTGCTGTATAAAAATAAATGATACACCGTAAATATCATGTATTACTAAATTACATTCTTTGGCCAAGTGTATATATCTTACTGTATAATTATTCAACCTCCCTCGGGGTCAACCTGCTATTTGACGATGATTGATGGATCGAGAACAAAAGACTACAATAAGAAGTGCACATTTTACTTTAATTGGTAATTCACTTCTGGGTTTCATAAATTGAGTAACTTTGTAACTTGTGAGTGTTGAGGTTGTATGCTACACAAGAAGATACGGACTGTGGTACAGGAGAATGAAAACCATATACAGGGCTGTTGTAGGTGAGAGGACATTAAGAGAAACATTAAGTGGCACAAACACAGTGAGTGAGGGGAAGAGAAAGAGAGATGATGAGGGTGAGGGACATCCCACCCAGTGCTCTTTAGTAATTAAGGTTATGCAGGTTCAGGAACCGGACATGAGAAACCCACTGGACATTACAGAAAGGGCAATGAGGTCATTCGACATTACGGGAAGGTAGACAAAATCCCACAGACAGGAGAGTAATGTGTTTGGAAGCAATCGACAAGCCCAAACAAGGTTTCAAAAATGTCCTCACCAGAAACTACAATGTTAGAGTCAACAGCAAAAAGCACATTGTGGAATTGGGCTACTTTACGTTAATCAATAATCTACAAGACGAATAATTTTGGCCCCAACACTGACCCCTGTGGAACATCACATAAAATGTCCAAACATTTTGAATGATATCCACCCACCTTCACGAATTGCTGCCTTTTTTGCTAGATAACTCATCCAATTCCAAACTACTTCAGTTTACTCGCCAATCTGTCACGATTTATAGATTCGAATGTCTTTTGTAGATCAATAAACTGCCTTATGGTAATTTTCTTATTGTCTTTGGAGTCTATAATGAACTCCACACAGGAAGGCCGGAGCTGGAATCGAACCCGGTACCTCTGCACTGTGAAGTTGACGTGCTAACCACTCGACTACCGGGCCGCCTTGATTAAATCTATTCCTGAATAATTTTTCAAAAAAGCTAGAGGATTGAAATCTCAGAAACATCCCTGTAATTTGTGAAGCTCTCTTCGTGAACCATTTTGTATAACGGTATGACTTTTGCAATCTTCAATTTATTTGGAAATTGTCCAGTCTGAAATGATATGTTGCAAATGTGTGTAAGTGGTGTTAGGAGATCCCCAGAATCCCTTTGGTCAAGGTTGTCATGTCCATTTGTTCACAATCCACAGATGTTTTGTTTTTACATTTGACAGCCATATCAATTCCTTCTCTTCAACATTTGTCATCATCGTTGACCTCGAATTCCTTTCAATTTTCTTAACACCGATATTGCAATTTATCTCAGCACCAGCACCTGTATCCACTTTGACTGAGTGCACCATGTGCCGTTCTGTGCTGCAGCATGCTTCCCACATCTCTTTTCACACACTTCATCTCTGTGTCACCGTGGACACCGAATGAATGTGCGATTCAATATTGCCTCTTGTGGTCAGAGCACATAAAATAAGGGCTCCTGACACCTGCATTACAGTCTACAACAGATGCTGCAGTGGAGGTGAGAAAAAAAAAAGGCTCATCACATTTTGCCGCACCCTTGTGGATGTCGACGATGAACTCCACTCATACAGTAGAGTTCAACTCTTATCTGGGTAATGTGGCTAATGAATTGTCCTCCTCCCCTGAGGGTATTCACATTAACTTGAGTATAGGTTTTCACTTAGAGTGGATCAGTGATCTCTGCTGCGGCTTCCCCTGCAGACTTCTTTCATTATCTAAAATGAGAACATATTGAAGGGGGCACCGTGGTGGGTGTAGGTTGGCAGTTTGTTTCTGAGATTGGTGCGAGTGGGTCAGATTCACGTCTCTTGACATATCCTAGCGCAGATCGCAGGTCAGTCGACTGATATTATCCATCACCATCAGCAGATAGGGAGACATATTAACAGTGGTTTTTTTTTTGAAAGGTACAGAATAGATTGGAGTTCCAATCTAGAAACAAAGCATAAATTTCAACCGGTAGAGTTTCTCGAGCTGCCGCCATTATCAAACCCTCACACGATTCCCTTATGTCCATGCTAATCTCTGTATTCTCCGTGGACAAATATTCTATTTACTTTCTTTGTTTTGTTTCCTGTCAGACAGTATTTGTTCTGAGTTTAATCCTCCATTTTCATGACCACAGATAAAACAATTAAGGCTTCAAACAAATAAAGCCCCGCAAAGAAAGAGGTGGGATCGAGGAAGACTAATAGATCTCATCAATCACGTTTCAGCAATGACGCGTGGTGTCATTGTGCTTCTCATTTTAGAGAATAGCAATAACTAACTTGATCGTCACTCAGTAGCGCTCAGAATTGCACCAAGACCTCTTGGGATAATATGACGTATATTTTTCTACCCTAGTCTTATAGGTGGTGATAAATGGTAGCCAACAGTGAAACCTAGCAACCATTTATGACTTTCTAAATGTGAGCTCAGCAGTTCACACCTTTATCAGGAGTTGCTGATGTTTTTCTTCCCTTGGCCCGTGCACCTCCAATTGCAAGGTCTAAGAAAGGCCTAATCACCAAAATGTGGGACATGCCCACAGGAAAACAGAGTTGCATATGCTTTAAAAAAACAAACTAACAAACAACACACTTCTGGCCAGGATGGAAACTTTCCAAGAGATCCTCGTCAGCGTTTACCTGTGGATGGGACACACATTTTATACTCCTTAAAATTTGAATCATGACAATCACATGTCATTAGTCTCATGCTTAACACCCATGTTAAGCAAAGGGGGTGTGTAAATGTAACACAAAGGCAGGTGCTGTTGCTTCCGCTGCAGTCTACTTACTGTTTACTGTGTCCATAAAGCTTCTCAATGCCATTGTTGCAGTGGTTTTATATTTGGCACTTTATTGAGGCCAACCTGGTGAGGGAAGCTGTTACAGTATGTACTGCACTGCCATGATATATACTTATTTAACGTATTTATCTCTTATTGTGTGATGATAGGATTTTGTTTTTTGTTACCAGCATTTTTTTCCGTCTCTTTCTGCTTATCAGGTCTGCTTCTAGGGGGATATAATCCAGGAAGCAGGTTGCGTGAAAACTTGCAGGATGCTAACCCTTTGAATTTTCCGGGCCAGGAAGCCAGGAAGAAACATTCAAAGTATGTCACTGTCCTAACAGACTGTGAACCAAACCTGTTTGCTGGCAGGTTTGTGTGCTTAACCCTGATTTTAGACAGATGTCCTCCCACGGCAGATCTGTTTCTCCAAGTTCAGATCAATGTCGATGCCCAACAAACGGTACTGCTTTTCATAAATTCAATCAATCAATCTTACTGGCATTTTTCTGGCCATATTTGTCAAATATGAATTATCTGGGACAGCACCGACATTCCCAGACTGGTACAAGTTTGGTGCATCGCATGTACGTATAATGTCTTCGTTAAAGGGAGTTTTGTGTGGCATTGCAGAAAAGCAACAATATGTCCGCTGGTGAGAAAAATCACCCTCTCAGTTTTAACACCCGTTAACTCATTGCACTTGTCCGTGGGCAAAAACCTGTCAGAAAAAAAGGTATAACTTTTTTTTTTTAATGTGAACTCATATTCTCTTTTAGTAATATGGATAGACACACTACTGCTCAAATTGGGCTCAGTCTAATTCAGCCACATAAAGCCGTTCCTTTCTCAAATCCAGCCTGTCGAACACATAATCAAGAGTCCTGTAGTGTGTGGGTTAAATGGGTTAATTTGTCATGTTGATTCATTTTCTCATTAAATAACACTGGTCAACATCTTTTTTAAATTTGTTGAAAAGTTTATCACAATATAAGTATTTCATATTAATCAATAATTATAGTTTTTTAAAATTATTATACAAAATAAGAACCTGAAGAAAATAATACTGTATTTTTTAATTTAGTAAGTAACTTGACATTTTTCTCTCTCTTGCCAGTTAATTGACATACAGTCAAACCTTGGTTTTCGAATGCCTCGGTTCTCGACCAATTCGGTTTTCGACCAAAAATTTAGTTTTTTATGCCTTGGATGACGAACAAATTTCGGTTATCGAACAAACTGAGCACACTTGAATGCACCATTTGACTCCTCTCGCCTTCCTTACACGAAGAAGTGACACTTCCTCGGGTAGACGAGGAAGTGACGCTTCCTCGTGTTGCTTTCCATTGTGAGCAGATGTGTTCAGTAAACATTTTATTTTAAAAAGAGTGTGGTTTCGGTTTTTGAACAATTTCGGTTTTCGAACAGCCTTCTGGAACGGATTATGGACGAAAACCGAGGTTAACTGCATTAGGATTCCAATGATGACATCTTGATTTGCGTGTGTGGTTCTGCATGCGCTGAGCTCAAGAAAAATTTATTACCAGTTGACTGAACTCAATGAGAGCAGCTCCGGAGCGGAATCTTCACAGTGTTTGACTCACCGCAGCAAACAACCATGACAATGTCAACATTTAAACATTTGGATTAGCTTGTTTTAGAAAGTTAAGTTGGTCTCCCAACAAGCTTCATTTGAGTCTTAATTTAGGTCTGCTGTTCCCCAAAGTGTTGCAAACATGGAAAAGAAAACGCATGCTTGGTGTCCAAGTCCCCTAGCTGCCTGAATCTCATCTGTCCCTGAGCCTCTGATACCCTCTCCATCACCGTACCGGTCTTCTCCCCATCCAGCACTCCATCACAGCTCCATGGAGCCCTAGAGATGTCTCCCTGGTAAGGAGTGATGTAGTGGCCAACACTAACAGACCCTCTCGGCCACTATTATTAACTGGGTGCCACCTTTATTTCTCAAGGTCTCCTGAAAGACGCACACAAGAGCGGAAAGAACACAAGTACTTTATTCAATTCTTCAGTGGGGATGGGACGGCAACGCATGTTTCCTTGGTTCACAGTTAACCTTAGCAACAACTGCCTTCTGATCAAACTTCAGTTTTGTCGTTGAATTAATGAATTGGCTGCGGCACCTTGGAGGGATGGCATGATTATTTTTCCTCTGATCCACAGCGCCGCTGTTCAACGATAAAGGTTGGTAAAATTCAAACAAGTGATGTGTCAACTAATGAAAAGCATTACATTTCAGACCGCATGTATAATGTATCGCCATGAGACTTCGTCCAGTATTCCGCGCTACTGACACATACTGCAAATGAAAAGAAACACACCGCGTATTATCTTTTAAATCAATAAACTTCCACTGGGTATATGGAAGATTCAAATGCTTTTCTGTGAGGTCTCATGATAAATGCATCGCATTTGGTTTAATGGTCTGCCCACGTTTTTTTGTATTTTTATGTATGATCATTTTACTCGTTCTAACATGAACTGACTGTATTTCTTGTCCCCTTCATTCTTCTCACTCTGTCGGAAGACTTGCCATTCTTACGCGAAAAAGCCTCAGCCTTCCCGCAGTGTGTATCGAATTCCTTTAACCACCTCAAGAAGCTAGTGCTGCCAGCTAGGAAACAAAGTAAATATAGGCCTAACCGCTGCCTCTCTAGCCCACTAAGGCATTGATTTACACAGGGCCGACTGCAGCTCAGCGCAACAAATCTAAGGGCAAGTCAGCTTATTTATGGAACAAAAAATAAAGCTATTTCCCACACACTTCTCAAAGGATTTGATTCAGTACAGATGAGTGCTGTCAGATCAGTGTGTAGCAGCAGACACCTGCTACGCAGGTTGTGTTTGTGTCTGACTCATGCTGCCTTGAGAGATGTTTCCAGAAGAAGGCCGCTGATCTGCACAGGTACAGTGCATATTCACATGATACAAGCATATTCCTCATAAAGGCAGTGGGGGGGTTGGGGGGGATAAAATTGTGCTGTCGTAATACTGCACACAGTCAGAAACCCGCCACCTTTTCTGTTAGTGAACACCGAATGGTATGTGAGCAGGGTGTTTATAGAGAAAGGGACAGATGGAAGACGGGAATGGTACTCAGTAGAGCACTGGCCACCATCAAGGCTGAACAATTCTTATTTAAATTAGCGCCAGACTGCCCAACATCATTGATTGCTCCCTTCTCCATATGCCTGAAATGTCATGGAGTCCATGCATTGTTCATTGGGAGGTTAAGAAAAATGTGAGACTTTTTTTTTTATTTTTTATTTTTTAGAAAAGTATTGACCAAATTCAAGTACTTCATAGGGCAAGGAAACATAGCCATATCGTATAGGTGAGTTAAAATTATGTCTTCTGTAATTATTGGGGGTGAATTGTGTTAAAACGGTGAATTAGCATGCCATTCAGAGGAACATAGACAAGACAATTAAATTGACAAAGGTTGCAAGCACTTTTTCACACAGAACCACGTCACTGTGAATACCCCCCCAACCACATCCATCCATTGAAAAACGTTTTAGCTTTGTCTGATATTTACACTTGTGTGATGATCTTCAAAATTAAAATGAGGAAACTAATGCAATACTACTACGACTACTACTAATAATAATAATAATAAAATAGAGAATAGGGCAAATAGTTTCCCATGGCACTGTTTGAGTGACTGCTATGTAACTAACAAACACTCAATATGCATGAAGGCCCATGTTGGAACTATTTTTCTGTGAGGGTTGTTGAGTAAGCCAGCGTTCGCAATGTTTGGCACAGCATCAGTCCCCCTGATCAGAGAACGGGCGTGCAGCTTTTCACCCACTCACTTTGTTCCCCCTCTGACAGCCTCAAGGCCTGAGTGCCTGACTGACTGACTGGAGGCTGAATGGTGAGAACAAGAGACAGCAAGAGAAAAGAGGACTCCTACTGCGTCCCCACACTCTCAGTGAAGAGGAAATAAGCAATATGAAACAATTAAAAGTACCGCGGGCTACAATTGGCTTTCCCTGGATCAGAGCCGCAAAAGGCAAAAGTCGATGGTTCCAAAGCCAAGTTCTCTTTCAGTCTCTCCATATCTGTCACATAGGTGCAAACAGGCAAAAAAACAAAAACAAAAAAAACACACACACACACACACACACACACACACACACACACACACACGCACACAAACAATAAATCATGCCCGTCCTGCCTACTGCCCTGCAGGTCACAGTCCCTTTACCCGTATAGAATTCCTAATTGATGTGACAAAGTGCCTCAAAGTGTCCCGTTTCCCGTGCGTGGTTTTCTAAAATGTTCTGACCTCTTTCTTCCTTCTCCCAGACTTCAATGCCAAGTGTGGTTTTAATGGGGTAAAACAGTCTCTTGATATCCGCTGGTCGGATGTTGCTGTGTAATGATCACAGAGTATTGACCGTTGACATAAGACGGGCAGGAATAGGAGGACAAATCAAACATCAAAAAGTGCAGCCATAAAGTGCCTTCGTATATATTTAAAGCAGTGCATCAACTGTCATCTTGTAACAGGATAGTGCAGTCATCACTTTGAGAAGATATTGGCGTGCCAAAGGAGATGGTTTTGTCTGTGGATGCTTTTAAGAGCTGTCACTGCGGAAAACATGACAGCCTCCCTAAAAATAAGGCCTAAAAAGTCAAAGTCAGTGCTTAAGAGTCTCCATTTTAAATAAATTTGAATATGTGCATATCTTCCAAACCCCGACACCAGTCATCGGTGTTTAGCACTTAATTGTCATCAGGCAACAAATTTCACATGACCCAAACCGGCCTGTTCTTTGTTTTCTTGAATTAGATGGATGCTCTGTACTTATGTTTCATCTACATTAATTAATCGTGGCGTGTTTGTGTCAGTCATTATTAACTTGGAAGTAAAAAGCAGGAGGCTTTGTTTGCCACTCTTCTTTTATTAGAGCACCCTGTTGACACTGAAAATTGGGATCAACTTGTTGAAGTGAATGCTGTATAATTTGGTATCTACATATTTTTTAAAGCCATTAACTTGATAACACAAGAAAGATGCATCCGAGGAAAGCTGCTTTTATCTTTTAGTGTGTGTGTGTGTGTGTGTGTGTGTGTGTGTGCAAGCAGGACATGGAAGAGAACTCTGCTGGCCTAAGGTGGCCTTTGCTGTGTTTGTTTAGAACAGAGCAAGCGCTCAAGGGACCGACAACATCCAAGCACAAACACATTCGCATTGAGATCTACACACCCACAGTAACCCTGCAGCTCTCCATTCCTGTCTGCTTCCCTATGATATCTCAAGCGTGTTAGTTCTTCTCCCCGTATGTGATCAGGTTGGAGCAGAGTGTAGTTTCCCCGCTGATGGAAGTGACGGCGTCGCAGAGGGCTGATACTCATCACTCAGCACAACATACAGACAGCATTTCAGAGTTTCAGTGTAAAGGCTGTCTTTGCCTATTATTAAAATCTATAGCAATAGTTGCCGGGGTTGATAATGTTTGGAAAAGAGTGCAAGGACTCGAAACCTTCCTGTCACCGGTAAAGACAAGCTTTTGTCTAAAGAACTAATAAGATCAGAACATCCTTTTGAACATCTAACATGTTTAGCATTGCTTCGTCTACTGGTTGACTGTATCTTGTTCACATCCACCGATGCAAACATTAATTCAGCAGTATGGGCTCCGTTTTTGTAGACAGGGCATGCATGCTCAGCATAAAAACTGGCACATCTTGAGTCTTATGCCGAGTGAAGTCTCGTTGACAATGTTTGGGAATTTGGCAGACTGCGCCGTGCCATGCTGGGTGATCGGCTTTCCACATTTCTTTTACAGGTCCCCGACGCATCTGACAATTTGGAGGCTTCAAGTAGAATAGATTTTAGATGAAACAAGGTCTAAGTTGTGGCTCACGTGGTAAAAAGGGATTTTGCGGAATTTGATGTCATCTTCTATGGTGGACAATCTTGAGGTTTGAGTCACTGGTGAGCCATGTCTGCCATCTAGTGATGAACATTGTTCTTGCAATTTAAAACTGCTCACCTGAAGTTTTTTTTTTTTTTTCGACAGACTGCCAGTTGCCCATCCCTGATTCAAGCACGAACGATGCCCACTTTGTTTCGGGTTTCAAAGGGTTTAACATATGGACAGAACAGATATTCATGGAGCTGGCTATTATAGTTTTGCAATTATGGGGATTCATAACTCAGTAAGAACATGGTTGATTTACACTGCAGACCATAGCAGCCTGTACATAAATCACCAGGAGCTCACCTATCGCTTTCACTTATTCATGCAGGCTATTATTTATACCGCCCGGCCATGTGCGATCAATATCCTTAATTCTAATTACAACTCAAGTACTTGCCACGGTCTGTGTTGGAACAACACGCATTTGTGTCGAAAATGTTAATCACCGAGGTCAGCATGAGGCACAAGAGAGGATAAAAATAACTGACTAAGGGAGAGCGTGGGGGAGTGTGATTAAGATCGAGAGCAGACATGAAAATAAGTACATGCTTTCGACCGCAGTGTGGGATGCTGTTGTCCTGAAATCGAGGCGAGAACTCAACATCATCTATAGTGTCGAGTTTTGAAGAAGGCAGAGAGGGAATGAACATAGAGGAACGTTGCGAGATCAAACAAGTAGAGCTTTTATCTGGAACCTATTAACACTCTCTATCGTGAGCAATCCGTGCTGCCATCGCCTGTCGATTTGAACTTTGAACTCTAAGTGCGTTTTAGACACAGATCAGAGAAGGGCATATGTCAAAGTCATCTTTCCTGGACGTCTCCATGAAAGGAGATGGACGAGCATCGACTCATATCTACCTCCTCCCACCTCACTACTCTGTTGATATGAGATGATATTGACACGCAGGCTCATATTTACTTACGTAAACACTGTGCCCTGTGACGTCGGTTTGTTTTGGTGCACGTCACTCGACATTGCATTTGTTTTTGTTATTGATTTAGTTAGTTATGATGATAGCAATGATTTGTCCCTAGAAGATATGCATAAATGACAGGTATAACCCTAATCTGCTGTTTGCCTAAAGAGCGTTATTCACACTGAGGTTCTGTGTGGGAGCATCTGTGTGTTTACTTTTGGGATGAGCATTGCTATAATCTAAAGTCCTGCTGTGGGAACACGAAAAAACATGGGTGTAGGACGGCGATTCACATGAAAAATTCAAAGAGGTAAAACAAAACGGTCACCCAAAAAGGAAAGGGTGATGTCAGAAAAAAATGCCCCAAAGTCCAAAATATGACTCACAAATCTGTCTAGCAGATTTTCTGGGCCCTTGTAGCAGAAGGCCAGAATTTAGACTACTGAGCAGCAGGGCGCTAAGTTAACACCTACCAACCTGCCAAATGGAGGTTAAAATTCATATTGGCTGGTGTTGATAAAAAACAAACAAACTTAGAAGCCACTTTTGCCGGTGACGTATGAGCCAAATAGAGAAACAGGTACTCTACACTATGTTTGGTTCTCTGTCATTTCTGTTCCAGAGCGCCAGGTTTCAGGAGAGAATCCAGCTAAACACACAGTAAACAAGCCTTCATATGTAGCGGGAATAAACACCTCGCGCAACCATAAAATGTAAATATTGGGGCGACTGTTTTGGTATTTTCAGAGATTGATTTGGACATACAGTACGTAGAGATGTGAACATGAAGTGATGTTGAGCTTTCTTAAATTGAGGTTTTTCGACTGTTCATTCTCAGGGGAGAGGGGGTGGCGGATATTCACAGGAAGTCGCAGGTAGGTCGTGATTCCACTTGAAAGACAACAGTTCTGTCATTTGTTTAATTCCTCATTTAAAAAAAACAATTCAATCAAGTTTTTACTTCTGAGATTGTAGGGTGATAGTGGTAGCTGTCTACTTATGCAGACTGACTTGGTGGAAACAATAGGGGAATGCCAGTATTTTGAGGTTAATTGCTTGCAGCGACGACAACAACAACAACAAAGAAAAGAACTATGAAGTTTCATATTTTGCGCGAATGCTGTTATTTCACACTTGAGTCGAGAGTGCAATCAGTGTGAGAAAAGAAGAGAGATTGTGTGAAGGAAACTGGCTTCAGGATTTAGACATGAAAATGGAGGGCGAGTCCAACGAAGAGTAGGGTAAATGGATTTTTTTTTGTGTTGGCTATTTTGCTTGTGAGTTTGGTAATTGCTTAAGTATGTTGCGTGATGTGTCATATTTAAATTTTTGTCATAATTCATTTTTATCGTCTCCTCCCCTCAATGATGTCGGCCAGTGGTGGCGATGGTGGGGACCTGGTGGTGGATTTTCTTCTGTGCCCCTCTGAGTCGGTCACCTCACCAGGTATGTTTGAAATTGTATTTCCCTTTCTCTTTCATGAATCTGCTTTTCTTTAGATTCAGCCCATTTTTTTTTTAAATGAACAAATATGTTTGGAAATAAATTAATGTTCTGGAAACGTTGGATGCACGTCTCCTGCCGCGTCAGCAACAAACCAATGCATGTTCAAACGTTCTTAATCCCTGGTTAAAATCCCTAAAGTGTAACTATCAAATGTAATCTATTCCACCTTTTGCGAACCACAGTAGTAAGATTTTCTTTTAGGCTGGTAATCAATACATAATTTCATGGCCACATATTAGCATTGTATGTACATGTTCTATCTATATTATGGCCGCAAATTAAAAGAAAAATTCCCATGTAATATCTGGAGTGGATCTATTCTCTGGATTTGTTTTTCTTTTCTCTTCAATGAAACACACAGAAAAAAAGTGAGCAGGTGGTCCACCTCATTTTCTCCATCCACACCATGGCATTGCTTCTCTGGATTTTCTGGATTGTGGTCCGGCTTTTACAAATGCGACCCTACTTTGAAACCCTAACGCCATTTGAAGTCCGACTTTGAAACCCTACTTTTCAACAGTAACCTTACTTTGAAAACTTAATGCTACTTTGAAACTCTGACCTGACTTTGAAACCCTGCTTGAAAATCCTACTCTAAAGCCCTAACCTACTTTGAAGCTTTTTGAAGTTGAGGTTGGTTTCACTTCCTGTTAGGAGGACTTACAGCTCCAAATCAATAAACCTTATTGTCAAACTCAACACTCAGTGTTCAGTGTATTTCTGAGGAGGATAATCAAGAACACACCACTTTTAATCCATCCGAAGTTCAATAAATACAGAAAAATACATAATTCAAGGCTCTTTGTACTTTTGTCGAACGTGTAGACTTCTATTTGCTGGACAAGCGGAGGAAAAAAGGGCGGCTCTTCTTTGAGGCCTCATATTTTGTTTGAGCCTTTTACGTAATTCACGATGCCATTCATTCTCCATGTAAACAAGGGCACGGCCTTATCTTGAGCAGCAATTTAAACAGGCTTGACGCACTCACAATCACACCTAGGAACAATTCAGACCAGTGGTTCTTAACCTGGTTTCGATCGAACGCGAGGGGTTCAGTGAATCAGTCTCAGGCGTTCGACGGAGCCTCATTGACACACCTGTCAATTAGTTATGACACGCCCGCTTGGCCATCACTGGTTAATTTATTTTGTGAACAATAAAAAAAACATATACTTTATACTTCTACTAATTGTATTTAATATAAGATAAGATAATATATCCTTTATTTGTCCCACACTGGGGAAATTTACAGTCTACAGCAGCTAAATTGGGGGGTAGAAAGAAGAAAAACAAAGTGTTAGCATTCACAAAAATAAATGTTTCAGTTTCAATGTGCATGTTCGATTAAGTGCAATATACAAATAGATATAGATAAGGTGGCTGTGCTCTTTACAATTGTTTTTCACGTAATTTTATGTTTATTCAGCAGCCTAACAGCAGTCGGTAGGAACGAGCGGCGGTATCTCTCCTTCTTGCAGCGCGGGTGTAACAGTCTCTGGCCGAAGGAGCTACCCAGTGCTGTCAGGGCGGGCTGGAGGGGGTGGGAGCGACTGTCCATCATAGCTTTTAGCTTAGCTCGCATCCTCCAGTTGCCCACCTCCTCCAGAGTGTCCAGCGAGCAGCCCAGGACAGAACTGGCCCTCCTGACCAGTCGCTCCAGTCTCTTTCTGTCCTGGGCCGAGATGCTGCCTGACCACCAGACAATGCTTTAATGGATGGCCGAAGCCACCACCGAGTTATAGAATGTCTTAAGGAGTGACAAAAGACCTTACTTTCTTCAGTTTTTAATAAATGCATTTGTAAAAAAGCACCTTTTTATTTTTCACTAATGAAGGATTTGGTGCATATGCACTGGTTGGGTTCGGTACCTCGAACAAGGTTAAGAAACTCTGATTAGAGTGCTCCATTAAAACCTGGCATGGGAAGAACACAGGAAGATCTCAGCACTGTGAGGCGGATGTGCAAACAAGTCGACACACACACACACACACACACACATACATACACACACACACATATACACACACACCTAGTCGCTGGTGGTTCCCGCTCAGTGACGGTGTAGATGTGGGTCTGTGTGGTTGTTTGTCTCTATGTATGCCCTACGACTGGCTGAGGACCACTTCAGGGTGTGGTACGCCTTTCACCCAAAGTCTGGTGGGATAGGCTCCACCACACCCCCCACGACCGTGTACATGATAAATGGTGTTGAAAATGATGATGCGCTGCAGCACTGGCCTCGTCTGACATAGAGTCAGCAAAACAGGTGTCGTCAATGACTAGCAGATGGGCTTTCCATCAGTGTTGACTCTGGAAAATTGTGAGAATGACTCAGATTCATCAGAATCTGACCAAGGAAAATTGAATTAGGGAGATTTTAACGTCGCTACGTCACAGCTCCGCCTCCTTACGGGAAGGATGGCTGTGTGCGTCAGCTGCCTTGGCATCTTTTTGGTTGATGAGCCATTATTAACTTGCTTTAATACAACCGGTGTAGCCAAAAAATTGTTTGTTTGGGTTTTTTTTTTAAAGGAATTTACATGCACTCCAGGTTTGAACAATCCCCAGGTACCTGCTTGACACAAATAACTCTTTGATGACAAATATTGCATTGGTAATGGCATCACATGAATAATTAAGACGTTTACAAATGCACTGATCATCTATTGGTGTAATTGGAGCTCTGGTATGTGAAGTGGGTCCAGCTAATGTATCCAGAGGGATTTATAATTCATTATGTCTCTGTAGCTTTGATGAGTGAGTCTTAGAATTGAGGAAGTGCCAGAAGAGTGAAGGAGAGAAAATTACAAGGAGTTTGAGGTCATAGGTCAATCCAGTGAGTCGTAATAAAACATGCACAAATGAATTTACCTGCCGGCTTACCCTGGCAATCTCTCACCATGCTTTTTAAAGGCCTGGGGGATTTCTTTAATCAGGTCAATAATTTGACATGGTTTCCAGCCAATACAATAACATGATGACTTTGCATTTTGACATTCGTCTCCAAATGTAAAGTGCATTGTCAATAAAATGTTTTACTATTACTATTATAATTATTATTATCCTGATCCTCACGAGGGTCGAGGTGTGTTGGAGCTTATTCCAGTCTTCAGGCAGTAGGCAGGGTACACCCTCAGCTGGTTGCCAGCCAATCGGAGGGCACACATAGACGAACAACCATTTGCACTCACAATCACACCTAGGAATAATTTAGAGTGTTCCAATAACCTGCCATGCATGTTTTTGGAATGTGGGAGGAAACAGGAGTAACCGGAGAAAACCCATGCAGCCACGAGGAGAACATATGGCAACTCCACACAGCAAGGCCAGAGTTGCCATCGAACTTTGCACCTCTGCACTGTGAGGCGGACGTGTCAGTTGAACAGGCCCTATTATTATTACAGTTAAGCTGATTGTGTATATATAAAGTACATGCATAAAACTAATACCTCTTTGGAGCACTCAGACAGTCTATCAGTGTACCAAGTTCTCGATGCGGAGAGGACATCTCATTTACACAAATCACCCTACAGATGTTTGATCAGATTCCAGTATGGACTCTGGCTGGGCCATTCCAAAACCTCCATTTTCTTCTGGTAAAGCCATACTTTTGTTGATTTGGATGCATGCTTTGGGTTATTGTCATGCTGAAAGATGAAGTTCCTCTTCATCTCAAGTTTTCATACAGAAGCCTCAAGGTTTTGTGCTCACACTGAATAGTATTTACCATAATTTCCTCTTCTGCGACGAAGGCCCCAGTTCCAGATGAAGAAAAACAGCCCCAAAGCATCATAGTGCCACCACCATGCTTCACTGCAGGTACAGTGGATATCAATAGTCTACTATGCTGTAGCTCTTGCAAGGTTTTTGTGATATGAAAAAAAAAAATAGACCAATACAGTATAAATCAATTCAAGTGTTTCCGCCATTAATGAAATGGCTATTGATTTCAGCATGTACAACCCACTTACGCTGCAATTTCAACAAATAAATACAATGCAAGCTATAAAACGTCTTTATACACTGCTGTGCATAATAATTTTGAAAAGTGCATTAACGAAAAATGACTTCAAAGTTATGCAGGGTTGCATTTGCATAGACGATAAAAATCTGAATTTGGAAAATGGTGTGGTTAACTTCACGTCGGCCTTTTGTCGTCATCCCTTTTTCTTCCCTTTACAGTGTTACATACTTTTTCTCCTGTTCATTATTTTTTCCCCTTCCTTTCATTTTCAACCCCGCTTATCCTGAACAGAATTACAGGACCTTCTGGAACCATTCACACCGTCACTGAGTGGGAAGCGATCCCACACTGCCCACAAACAAGTCAGGCAAGTGTACACTACATCATCAGTAACTCTTACACGTATTTTTTGTTGAGTGTGCTTTGGGGTCCAAGATCTGGCAAATCACCGTCCATCCCACCACCCATTTTCATACGAGGTGTGTTTATTATTGTGGATTGATAAGGCAACCCCGTTAATGTTGCCCAACCTTCTTGGTTATAAATGTATGACATACAAATCACACTTTTAATATATGAATACTTCCTGTCAGTTTTTTGTTTCTTTAATGGAAGGGCACCAACAATTTAGCCTACATGTGTCTCGATAACACTAACAAATCGATTGGAATCATTTTATTCATTTCTGCGTGATTCTGTAATGGGAATTGTGTGTGACCCCGCTGTCATTTGTTCAGGAAACTTGTAGAAAAGGCTGGAAAAATGCAACCTCGAGATAGATGAATAGGCCTACATGGTTGAGCAAATGATGCAACAGGTAGGTGCAAGAGTGAAATGTCTGTGTGCGCGTGTGTGCATGTGCGTGTGCGTGCGTGCACATGGAGTCATTTTAATTTTGCATTTTGAATGTATTTGAAGTGTACTACACTCATGTAAACGGGAGGCGTGTTAAAATACGCGTTGCAAATCTCTTCTGCCTACATGAAAGAACAAAAGTGGTGTTGTAAACAGATATTTGAACAACTTTGCACTGAATTCTATACTTTGATATGTTTATCATGCGGATTCGACAGTCCAAAAGGTAAGATACCAACTGTGTTGTGCCCTAATTACACTGCCTTGCTCAGAAGATCCTGGCATGGGCACGCAGAAGGACATGAAGAAAAGCAACGAGAGTGAGAAAACTCGCAGTAAGAAAATACACAGAAAACTGATCATTTCTGGATCACACGATGTGAAACTGCACAGAAGCCTTTAAATAGGAGAATCAAGATGCCATAGTTGATATTTAATGGGGATTGATCATGTGGAGCTGATGAAAATTCTAATACTGTGTAAATCCATACATATGTTCAGGGAAGGGAGAGCTCCTCTGCAAATATTGTTGCGCCTTGTGTTGAAATGACCGTCTTCGAAGTCAAATAAAAAATGGCTTAATAAATAGGGGGAGGAGTACCGTAGATGAAAAATAACACGAGCAACATAGTGACAGGATGGTAAAATCATCCCCCCCCACCTACAAAATAATGTATTCATTTACCTGACAATAACATCAACCGTTGAATGTGCAAAATATGTATGACTATTTGTAAAAGGGGCAATAGATGGTTGGGAATAAAGGACTTTTGCTAGATTTCAAAATATAGAAAAGACGAGTTACCTATTCTGGTAACCCTTTGTGTTTACTATCCTAAATCCAGGTCACGTACTTGAAATGATCAACATAGGACAATTTTGAGTTCTGGACATTCTGGAGCAACATTGTTGTCACAAAGAAATAAGCACTTTTAAAAAAGGGTCATATTACTATCCGCAAAGAACTGTGTCGTATTCCTTTCCAACTCTACCTTTTGAGTGTGTGTGATGGCACACGGTACATGCACACATTAGCCAACACAAACCCACAACCAAACACCGAACACTAACGACAAAAGCTGTGCGGCGGAACAAAAGGCAACCCAAAATAAAAAAAACAAAAAGCCATCAAGACACCCGCCTTAGCAGGCCCCCACTGTGATTAATGAAAACAAATATTGGGAGAGAGTGCAGCAGAGGCACAGAGAAACAGCACAAACAATGGAGCAGACAGCAGAACGCATTCAGGGCTCGCGCTCACGGCCCTCGAGTGCAGAGTGAGAATAATGGGAGGAGAGAGAAAGTGGGATCGGAGCGAGGGCGAAAAGATGGAAGGAAGAGGAAAAGAGGGCACTAATGCAAAATCCATTCTTCCTTAAAACACCAAAATGCAGTCGCACACACTCACACCTGAACACTAGTCAGATTTCAAACCTGTGGTGCGGTCAATGCGCCTGCGCTTTCACAGCATGTTTCCATGCAACTGTCACAATCACTCATAGCTGAATGCATTTTTTTTACAAGTAAATACATGAAAGGAAAAAAAAACTAGAAGTATGTGGACTACAAAGGAGCACGCGGAATACAAATAAATGAAGCATAAAATAAGAATCCAGGCTGTTTTGGAAAATGTTCCCTGCGTATTAGAAATTCAATCAAAATCCGTACTCATTATAAGTACAGTGATTTGTTAAATATCGACCTCTGTGTGTGAGTTAGGGGCTTTCACTTTTCAGCTTGTTTTGTTTGTTACGGATAATCAGAATGAATTAACTTCTCATTCAATACAAAATAACACTAACGTATAAAATGATTGTCATCATCATTCAAACAATGTGGGTGGTGTTGTTTTTCTTTTTCTTGCTACTGGCCAAACAGTGTAAAACAAAACAAATCACAGTACCTGCTGTCAAGTCAAACCACCAATCTCTTCCATCATTTCTACTAATGTGACAGCATTGCATATATCTTGATAAATTCTATTTCTTTTGAAATATGTGCACCGCAGATTGTCTAGGCGCCAGCTATGTATGCTGTCCATGTGTGGTTGCCGTAGTTTCCGATTATAGTTGGCCAGTTGCACACTACAGCTCAGGAATGTGTCGCATATCGTGCCTTGACAACTGTCACGTTGAGAGCTGGTGGTGGACCCCAAAGAGCAGGCAGGAGGGAGGAGCAGGGTGTACTTGACAGATTGTATTGATAAAACACAGAGAAAACTAAATCCTAAACAAACAAAGTCCTGAAAAACAAAAATAATCCAAAGTAGCAAACAAAACCATGACTGAAGCAAAACCTAACCATGGCAAAAACATGACTGAGTGAGAACAAACATGACTGAGTAGCAAACACAAACAAGCAACAACAATGACCAGACCCATAAGTGGTCTGGCTGGGAGTCCTTTTAAAGGACTAATCACTTAACGACCAACAGGTGTGCAGCTGCAGGGAGAACCCTACAATGCCACCCGTTGGTCACAAACAGAATCATGACAACAACCACATTAAATCACGGACATATATGTGACTGGACTAACAGTGATGCTTACTCACCATCGGAAGAAGTGAGGCCACCTGCGGCCATTTTACGTTGCCACTTGCCAAGCCCACCTAACTTACATACATTGATTTCTCTGTGATGTTTTCACATTCTCCCCAGTGAAAATGCCAGAATTTAAGAATAAGATTTTAAATGTTCTCTTAAAAGGTATATCTCAGAGCCCTGCTGTATGATTGTCACAACCATTAACAATGAAATGAAAGCAAAGCCCATCAAGAAAAACTGTGCTGCGAAAACCTATCCTGTCAGTCACAATTCACGATGTTGGGCTAATACACTCTGAATGGTCGATGCAAACAGTGAAGCTTGTTCTTCGAGAGGCTCTGCTGATTACCTCCAGAGAGTTTGGCGTAAAACACACACTGATAACAGTGTTTTCAGCGGGAAAAAAAAGTGACAGCGGTTGTCAGTAATTGTGGAAACATGAGATGGCTGCCCTCTGGCTTCAGCGGTGAAGGGCTTATTGATAGCCTATCCAAATAAATGCGCTCGCCAGTACTCGACAGGTGATGAGCTGCGACTGTTTGACCTTTCTTGCTTCCTGTATGGCTATCCGTACAGCTGTCGGAAAACTGCAATAAAACCATTTAAAATTAAAGCTCATGTCTGAAATTTATTGACAACGACCAAAATGGGACTCGAATTACTAGACATTTTGATTGGAATTATATTTTTTGTTTTTTTATCATTCACAAAAATGTTTTTGGAATTTGAGTTTGAGTTATTTTGTTTGTTTTCGGTAAATAGAGTAACCTTACTGTGCACATTTCACCTGTGCTGATTTGATCCCACTCTTCAGCATTAGGAATGGAATCTGCTGCTCTTATTCTTGTCCGGTTATCTGGGTCCACATTTTGTAGCTTTACTCCTTGAGCCTCTCTTCTCCATGCAGTCTGTGCATGAGATAAGACAAATACAAGGCTTCAAGTAAATCAGTGGAACTTTCCTCGTGGAAGTCCCCCAAATAAACAGAGCCAGCCGGACAGGGATCACGGAGCAAATTTAGTCATGAGGGAACGGGAGGATGTGGGCGCGGGGATAGAGCCAACAATGTGATCCGGCTTTTGGCCAGAAGGCTCCCATTTGTTGGTCTGTGTTATTCCCATTCTGTATCATTACAGTGTAATCTCTCGGCAGGCAAGTTGTGGACCTGCACACCTGCCATATCAGATTGAATACATAGAATTAAAGTTATTTTTTGTGTTTTTCCACCTCGTTGATTGATCCCCCGGTCACACTTCCTCTCCTCTGTTTGTTGACATGTTCTCTCTTCCACTTCCTTTACTCCACCCTCTCTCATTACTCTCTGCTCCTCCTGACAGACGTGGGATAATGCGCCTGTAAATTAGGACCATCCCATTTCCCACCTATCATCCTCTCAGCATTTGATGTGATCTTTCCCCTGTAAGGTCAAAGGATAATCGGTGTAAAGCAGTCAGTGCTGTGGTCGGAATAATCAATTACTCTTTGTTGTGATATCACGGGAAAAACAAAATGCTGTAGAAAGAGCTGTCTATTCTCCCCAACCCCACCCCCTAATTTTATATGCTGGAACACATGGTAGCAGAAATTTTGATCATGATTATTAGAATAATTACAAAACATTTTATGCTCACTTGTCACTTGTAACCGACACAATAGTGATCTATTTTAGGCATATTCAATTCAAATTGTAAGAGTTCCAGCTGCGGCAAATTTCTTGAAAAGGTTGGATCAGCATGTCTTATTACTAACTGTCAAATAAGAAGAGTTGGGTGGAGTGGCCAAAGATTGCACTCTATTAACAACAAACAAACAGAACAAAAGTACTGGATGGTTTTATCAATTTTTTTGTTTGTTAAAAAGAGCACAGTAAAAAAAAATATATATATATATATATATATATATATATATATATATATATATATATATATATATATATACACACACACACACACACAGGTATATATGGTGAGTGGTATCCTTTTCTTTAGAGGTGTTTCTTCAGATAAAAGATATGCCTCTGGTTCAAACTAAAGTAGATCACCTGAGTTGCAATCCTCTGTCGCACTACTGAAACTGTCACAGAAGCACAGGAGTTCCAATGGTGTGGTCTCCTGCTTGTAGATTAAACTGGGGTGGAAATGAAGCAATGAGTGCAGAAATGAAATATGTGTGCGTATTATCCGCCGGCATCGCCGTGTGCACTGAGAAGGAGAGAGCAGTTCGCAATTGCTCAAGTGCGCAACTTAGAGGGAACATTGTCCACGGTCATGTTGGTAAGCCTTGTTCTAAGTGAAGGCGAAGGCTTTATCAAACATTCTACTGCATCACATGTATTCATATTAGTGGATAAATAAGGTCACCAAACAGTCAAGACAACTGCCAGCACAATGAAATGTACTACACCACTGTCAGCTACAACCTCAATAATAAATCAGGGTAAGAATGATACATCTCTAAAACTGTCAGTCCAAACAGCAACAGAGTCCAGACACAGTTGATTGACTATGAAATATCCAGTATGTCAGTCAGAGTGCAGATGCCTTGGTAGGATCTTCTTGTTCCCCTCTGAAGGAAAAACACTGACTCTAAATGGGTTTGCTAAATCCATTTTGTCAAAAAAATATTGGAGAACACAGGTTTTAACTTTCCAAAAGAGATTATTAGAATGACAGAGACAGAAAGACCTCTAAGGAGAGCTAAAAATTACAGGTGGAGTGATCCCTTCTAAAATTATCCAACTCTTTTATATTGCGCCTCTTAAGAATTCATGCTCATGTTTAATTCCAAAGCTTGGGTAACGAATGTCTACTCCAAGCAACTGAAGATTAGCAGAATGGTACCAGGTGCTCGCTGCCTTTTTATAACACACTCCTGCTATTTAAACGCTCCGCTGTCTGGCTGTCATCTTACAGCATGAGGTCATTTAGAATTTGGATTCATGGATAGGGACAGCATGATTTGACAAACGTTGAAATATGTTGTGCATTTTGAAAATGTTAATCCAAACTATTTTTAAAATAATTCAACCCCAAAATTGCATTTGCTCCTGCCACTCGCTTTGGTGCGTCGGGACAAGACAAATTTTGAGTGATGTCAAGCCATATTCAGATTTCACACTCTAATAACAACGAGCAATCAAGGCCAGCGGTAGAGCTGCGCCGAGGCATCAGACCGAGACTGAGTGATGCTGCCTCGGCCCTCGGTCTCGCTCTCAACACCTGTCTCTGAATGGATACATCAATCCTTGTTTCACCACCTGCCTGACCTTCAACACTGGCATACCTAAACATGCACACATGCAAGAAGTGCACTAACACAGCATGCATACATTTACCTGGCTGTTGACAAGCGCCAAGCAGGGTAAAGGCTGGAGTTACAGATTAAGAGACAGCAAGGGGAAAAGCAAGGGGATGTAAAGTGCCTGGGTATAACTTCATTATCAATAATGGATCATATCATAATCTCACACTTCTCGGTAGTGTAAAGAAGAAACCATGTGATGAATGGTCTTGGATTTATTAAAAAAAAAAAAAAAAAACATCTGGTATTAAAAGCACTTAGCACCCTGTCTGGAATAACACACACACACACACAAGCACTTTGTCTATTAAAGTACACGGTCGTCAGCATTTCTGATGGCAGGCTTCAATAGCATGGCTGGACTCATTGATGGATTTTAATTGAGGGAAACCATCAGCGAAAAGACATGCACACAACTCACCTGTGCAAAAGACCTCAATGTAAAAAGGAATTGTACTGAAATTGAAGTGCAAAAAAAATTGACGGTATATTGGTAGTTTAGACGATTTTGCTCTTACAGTACAGTAATAATAATAATACATTTTATTTATAAGCGCCTTTCAAGACACCCAAGGACACTTTACAATCAGGAACAAAACATCAAAACACCAAACGGGTTGAGCAGCGGCAGCCAAACGCGACAGCGTTCACTCAGCCCGGAAGTCGGAAGAAACCACAAGGGAGGGAGAGGGGGAGAAAAAAAAACACGCTCGAACTATCCTCATTTTGAGGATAGTTTGAGTTAGGCAAAAAAAAACTCCAGCACAAGCATATGACAATTACAACAGGTCACAAGACAAACAATGAAGGCGGTGATACAAGGGGGTGTATGCGAATGTGATTGTCTGGTTGTGTGGGCGTGTCAGACCACAGCTTTTACGTCAAGGTCACCTCATGGAGACAGCCCTGGCTTATCAGTCTATGGCCGAGAAGGAGGGGGTGATGGTAGGGCACTAGCTTCCATGCGTACTTTTATCAGGTGAAGGTCGAGATAGCAGATGAGATAGCAGGTGGCAGGCTGCCTATCAATTCCAGACAGCCTTGAAAGTCTGTGGCTTGAGTCTCCAAATGGCGTCGATCAGCCAAATCCACGATTTCTTTCAATATTTGAGCACAAATTCCATGTTCACCAAGTTGTTGCCCATCTTGCAGCGTAATGTCTATTAATGTAAAAATTATCATAAACTAAGACGTGTATTTGGGTTTTCATGGATAGACATAGCATGATGTTTTAATCCCTAAATAATTTGACCAGGACTGCAACAGAACGATACTTTCAGCGAAAGCCCCGAGGCAATTCATCATACTGCTCAGAGTAATCCCAATAGAAATTCTGAATATGAGCGGTGTCCAAGGTGGTCAGACGGTTTAGTGAGTTTGATCATGATCTTGTGAAAAGAGGATTTCTGGATGAGAGAGCAGGAATATCCATGTGATCTAGATAGCGGAAGACTAACACTGCAGGAGATATAAGGTGGATGTTCCAGTGTGTCAGATTCAGCAGCATGAGATGCGGCGCAGTGACAGTGACGCGATGGTGGACACATAATGCTGCAGCCACGTCGGATGGTAAATATTGTACACTGTTAAACCTGACGGTACATCTTAATCAAAAAGACAATTTAACATCATTTAACAAACAGTTAGAAGATCTCATTCAAAATGATCAGCCTGACTCAAAAGTGACATTTTCAGGCATTTTAAGTAGGCCTACTGATGGAATTTTTTTTTAACCCCCCAACAGCTCTGTTTGTGTTGTACTGATCACACAGAATCTGGAACAACCGCCAGTTCAGTCTCTTGCTTAAGCTCACTTTGTCATAGTCACAAGGGGTGAGTGTTTGCGCACGTGACAAATGTCACTCCTTCCCCATCCAGGGATGGCTCCAGGATTTTTTTTCTCTCGTTGGGCTAATGTGGGTTGTTTCTCTTGCACTTAGATTAGTTTCTCTTGCGTAGAGCCATCCATAGCAACCAGGTCTCTCCATCTGGATCTGATGTGGGCAAGGTGTTGACTATGTTCCAGGGTCACATTGCAGACCCCAAGGTCCAGGGCTATTACGTCCAGCTAAACTGGTGTATAGAAGATAGAAATGAATACAATTGTTCGCTCGAAAAGTGGAGGGAAGATTTGAACCATGTGAGGGAGGGAAACGACAAATAATAGGAATGATTTTTTTTTTTTTTTACATGACGCGTTTATGAGAGCAGTCAATTGCTCTGATCAATGTTCTGAGTGAAACACGTTGAAGTGACTATTAAGGCCAAGCATTATTGAATATATGCCAGACCGTAGGAGAATATTCAACAGCAATAATTACTTCCAGAATGAGGGTATTTTACAGGGATGACACTATCTTTGTTATGCCTCGCGCCCATATGTGGAAATCAATGCTACATTCCTGTATCCGAACATATCGTTTGAACAGGAATGTTTGACCACTTTCTTTTTTTTTTTTTTAAATATCACTTTCCATGATTGATGATAATAATTAAACAGGTAATGTACTCTGTGAATGTGATGGCTTGAGCGCATTGATTAAATAGAGAGCCAATTAAAATAAAACATAGCTTTTGAGGCACTTTTGTTTTGCGCATAAGTAACCTTTTACAAATTAAACTTTGGGTTCGGACCTAATGATGTGGTGCATTTTGCATCACACATTTGGTTGTCAACTCTATCACTATCAGTGGATCAAAAAATGCCCAATAAAAAAAAGAACAGGTCTAAAGGCACTACTTGATTGTTCCATGTGTCACATTTCTTCCAAATCAGTGATTTTAAGTATGGATGCGTTAATTTTTCAGTCATCACCCTCCCGTGCCCCGCAAAAACCTAGCAATATCACTTCAAAGGTTTGCTGTGTATTATATTTGTCAACGTAACGATAAAAGTGTTCATTAGGATGACAAACAGAAACTCGCGTCTCCATCTTGTTCAGTCTGACTTCCATTAGTATGACAATTTCATTAAACAAACAATGTACAAAATCATTTCCTCGACTTGGCTGCTTCCAAGAAATTAACAGCAACATGGAAGTCATGCATAATGAATGTGAACATTTGCCATCGACAATTCTCCCACAGCCAAACATTAATTCCACCCCACTCAGCCTGTGGAATGGAGAGGCGGACAAATGGAGCAAGGGGAAAGAAGAACAACTTGAAGTGGAAGTAAAAACATTGGAGGTGGTCCGACTGACGGTTTTATTCGAACGTATATGAAGATTTTGAATCTTTTTTTTTTTTTTTCGGTTGATCAAAACAGAGAATAAAGCAATTCTAAATCATGTCAACGGTCGTTTGATTTACCTTTGGGGGAAAAAAGGAGCAGAAAAAAAACCTAATCCAAATCTTTCACCAGAAATGTATGAAGTCAACTAGAGCGACTTCGCAGCGAAATTGCTGACTTTCCAGAGGCAATCGCAGTTAACAGCTCTTTTACGGACAGTTATGTGGACAGACAGAAAAACGAAAGGAAAAAAAACAGTTTTCATTGCATAAATGATACAACACATTTTCTAGGAGCAACAACAGATATAAGTTGATTCAAATTTGCAACCGAGTCAAGTTGCTGCTGTTAAACCATTGATTAAAAAAAATGCATTTAGAGTGACATGCCATGAACACTGGCATCATCGAATTCTTTCAGCTCCTAATCATGTACTTCAACACAACTAAATGCTAATGGTAACATTTTAACCGAGTGGAGCAAAATGCTCATCCTTCACAACGGGTGATTTATTACCCAGTACACCGGGGTCATACATTAATTTTGCTCTTTATAAAACAGTCCCGTTTTTTTCTGCATGCATAAATAAAACCCTGAGACAAGACACACAAGCATGCGCACAAGCGCATTCATAGGAATACACACGCCTTCACACGTTGCTTGTGTCAGGGAAAATGTCACAGTGTCCGGAGGATGTTTATCTGCCTGCGACAGATTTGACGGTTTGACGGCCCACCGCGGCTCGATTCCATTTTCCACGATGCAAAGGATTTGGGTGCCTGCATGTGTGTGTTGTCTTTGACTGATGCGGAACTCTGAGAGATGCCAGTGCACTGCACGGGGCTCAATCAGACACATTGGATGTGACACTGGCGAGCGAGCGGTGTGACAGGCATTTGACGGGGCAGAGCTGGTCCTAAATGACGTCTTCGGCTCCATTACCCTGCCAAAACACTTGACATGCCATCTCCCATTTCCCCTTCATGCTTGCAGAGAGGCCTTTTCCCGTTTACAAATGAAGCACGTATTGTCCCCTTACCTTCCGCTCAGCATGCATTAATCGCACATTGGTGCAAGCTAACATGAACACAGACAATTCCAAGAAAGGCGCTGAGTGGTTTGCTTGGAGAACGCCAGCAGCTTTGGTGATTATTATGAAGGAAGCATCACTTGTCGGTATTTACACTGTCACTCTAGTCTTGCCTGTTTTGACACGGGTGCCCTCTAAAAAGTGAGAGCATTTGTCAGGAACTACTTTGAAGGGTGCAGTGTTGGAGGTGACCAAAGATAAATGTGGCTAAAGTGAAGATGAGCACAGAGAGAGCTCTGGGGTGAGCGTGGTTTGGCAAACGAGAGCACTCAGTCGAGTGCAGACGTCCACCAACACAGATCATAGAACATAATACAGCTGGGACCTAGCATACTTCTCGCCACTCTGATTTTTGAGCTTTGTTTTAATTGAATTGGATATTTAGATATGTAGCGACGCCACTCGAGTGAAGCGCGACTCAGCAGTCGATAGTCCGCTGCTCTCCGCTGTGCGTGCATCAACGCGGACGTGTACGCACGCACGTCTTTTGGCTTCAACCAATCAGTGCTGACGCAACGGACGTTACACATCAAAGAGCGTTGATCTCTTTCAACAGCTCAGCTAGTTTAGCCACGACGAACAGCTAACCTAGTGGAGTTGAGACGACACCACGCTGGAGTACGGACGGGCACGCTCTCTTTCAATCTGTATGTTTTTCTTCTTTTCTTTCTCTATCCAAATATATATATATTTTTCTACAAACAATAGCTGTCCTGTCCACGTCTGTTTTCGTTCCACTGGGGTTTAGCCAGTGTGTTTATAAAGAGACCTAAAATCTCTTTCGATACACAAAATACTATTATGTTCAATTCATCAAAATGTGACCAGTTACACAAATACACAAATATTGTATGCTTCCTTTAAAATGTATCTAAACACGGCTTAACACACACACACACACACACACACACACACACGCACACACACACACACACACACACACACACACACACACACACACACAAATTAAATTAGGAAATGATCACAGGGATCTGCCACCAAAATGATGTGTCACTTTAAATGATGCACTCTGCTGCGTTTGTAAGAGCATTTCAACATCTTATGGAAATGTTTTTATTTTCGGCATTCATCAGATACCATCAATGGACATAACAGCAAGGAGAAGTAACCGAAGCTGTGGGAATTAGGAATGTTAACACCGTAAAATGCTTCAGTGCCTTGACAGTAAGCGGACTAAAAATTCGAATGGACTTCATTAGCTTGTGCTAAAAAAACAGCATTATCTGTGTCAATTGACATATATTAAAACCATCATCATGCTTTTTTTAATGTTATACTGGCTCCTTCTCCTATCGCAGTGTGTGCGTGCTGGAGTCTTTCCCATCTGTCTTCGGGCAGTTAGACGGGGTACACCCTGAAGTAGTTGCCAGCCAATCTCAAGGCACACATAGACAAACAACCATCCGCGCTCACATTCACATCTAGGGAAAATTTGGAGGGCTCCATTAACCTGCTTTTGGAATGTGGGAGGAAACCGGATTATCCGGAGAAGATCCACGCAAGCATGGGGAGAATATGCTCACAACACACATAGAAAGGCTGGTGCCGGAATCAAACCCTGCACCTCTGCTCTGTGTGGCCGGCATGCTAAACAGTCATCCACCATGCCACCCTCAGTATATATATATATATATATATATACATAAAATCGAACAAGAATAGATGAATACACAGTCTATTCGGTTTAGTTTGAAACAGAGATTATTTTGAAATGCTCCACTTAGGTCATTGAACCTTGACCACAAAAGAAACAGCTGTTCTCGAATTACTCATGAAATAGAAGTGTCATTTGTCTTTTGATCCAACAGAACGCCCCCCCCCCCAAAAAAAAATTTTTTTTAAATATAAACCTGTATTACCCTCATGTGGACGCATGCCTTGATGTGGGGGCGGGGACCTAATCATAGCAATGATCTGACCTGCCGCTACCTGCTCCATATATCATGAAGGCTTTTATGTGTTGCCAGTTTGCAGAAGCAATAGTTTCCATTAGTCTCTGGTAATGAGCATTTTGAAGTGCATGTTAAACCTCGTCTCTCAATGGTGTGTTCATCTGACAGACAGTGTGCTTGTCATCATTCATAGCCACTTGAACTCAAGCAATTGTGGTGACATTTCCACAATTTCCTCCCCTGTTCCTGACAATATTGGACTTTGCCGTAGGTTTTATTTTTAGGTCTGGGACACACGTAAACAAGGATTTGAATACCACCCTAATACATGAGACTCATTTATTGGAAAGGTATGTGTAAAGGATGGATAGGATCTTTGGGATTAATTGTTGTCCGAATGGGTTCCTTTTTGCAAGGGTGGTGGATGATGTGCGTTGGATAAAAAAAGTCTGCACACCATGTTGAAATGCCAGGTTAATGTGATATTAAAAAATAAATAAATAAAATCAGACCACTTTTTACACCATTATTGTGACTTATAGCCAATACAATTCCATTGAAAAAAAGAAGTGATTTCAAGAGGGAATTTAACAACTGTGATAATATGGTGTGGACGCCCGCTTGCAACTATGGGATTTGGCGACATTAACTACATTCAAAGTCATGATAAATGGCAGTCCACACAGACCTGCCACCATTTGAATTGCCTCTGATTAACCCCAATTCACCTATATATATATATATATATATATATATATATATCCATCCATATATATATATATATATATATATATATATATATATATATATAGGCGGCCCGGTAGCCCAGTGGTTAGCACGTCGGCTTCACAGTGCAGAGGTACCGGGTTCGATCCCAGCTCCGGCCTCCCTGTGTGGAGTTTGCATGTTCTCCCCGGGCCTGCGTGGGTTTTCTCCGGGTGCTCCGGTTTCCTCCCACATTCCAAAAACATGCATGGCAGGCTGATTGGACACTCTAAATTGTCCCTAGGTGTGAGTGTGAGTGTGGGCGTGGATGGTTGTTCGTCTCTGTGTGCCCTGCGATTGGCTGGCAACCAATTCAGGGTGTCCCCCGCCTACTGCCCGAAGACAGCTGGGATAGGCTCCAGCACCCCCAGCGACCCTCGTGAGGATCAAGCGGTTCGGAAAATGGATGGATGGATGGATATATATATATATATATATAGCGGAAGCGTGAACCTAACACTGACTGTATTTGGAACCGTTTAAAATTTCTTCCATCTTGACCAAGGCCCCAGTACCAGCTGAAGACAAACGGCCCCAAAGCATCATGCTCACTGCACTCTGTACTTTTGTATATAGCTGAAATAAGGCACACCCGACTCAACATGTCAATTAGTTATGACACGCCCGCTTGGCCGTCACTGGCTGCAGATGATCACATGACATCGCTTGTCCAGTCAGTGCTGTGGTAAATGTAGTTCGCTTTGCAGTCAACGTGTGACTGTCGTGATAGTATGTCGTACAATTAAAAAAAACACACAAAAAAGTATACTTATTTACTTTTTTTTGTTTTAAATAAATGTTTTTTTTTTTTTAATATCTTGAATTTGTAAGAAACAGACATATTTATGTTTCACTCATGAAGAGTTCGGTGAATTTGCATATTAACTGAACATGCTTCCCACAAGGGTCTGCCATCAAGGCCTTCGAGGCCTCTGAAGGACTAAAATTGATCAAAAGCACTGACCTGCATTTAAAATTTGGTATAAATTTGTAAAAAGTTGTATCAATTTATTCAAACCAGTCCTTTGTCGTCATTCAATATTGTGTGTCTTGGCAGCGCATCATAATAACCAACAAAATCATTTGTTGGTTATTATGAGCTTGTTTGTCCGATCAGATTTCAGCTTCTATGTATTGCTATACCTGTGACTGGCGACCAGTTCAGGGGATAGTCCGTCTTTCTCCAGTAGTCAGCTGGGATAGGCTCCAGCACCTCACATGACCCTGTCCAGGATCAGCGGTGTTGAAAATGGATGGCCTGGCCTCACACAAGCAGACATTCAGAAGCAAAGCAAATAAATCATTCATCTTTTCATTCATTCATCTTCCGAACCGCTTCATCCTCACTAGGGTCGCGGGGTGTGCTGGAGCCTATCCCAGCTGTCTTCGGGCAGTAGGCGGGGGACACCCCGAATCGGTTGCCAGCCAATTGCAGGGCACACAGAGACAAACAACCATGCACGCTCACACTCACACCTAGGGACAATTTAGAGTGGTCAATCAGCCTGCCATGCATGTTTTTGGAATGTGGGAGGAAACCGGAGTACCCGGAGAAAACCCACGCAAGCCCGGGGAGAACATGCAAACTCCACACAGGGAGGCCGGAGCTGGAATTGAACCCGGTACCTCTGCACTGTGAAGCCGACGTGCTAACCACTGGACTACCGGGCCGCCCAAATAAATCATAAGTAGTTTTAAAAATTACCATATTGTACACATTAACAGAAAACATCACATCATCTATTATTTGTCAGAGTGACTGTTGCTGCTGTGGCTGACACAGGCATGGTCATTACATAAGAACTGTCGTTGTGTACTCTTTGGCAGATTCACTGGCCATGAGTCTGGGGGCTTGGCTATGAAAGACTGCTCACGACTTACGGAAAATGAGCAGATGCTGGCCTCAAGCCAAAAGCTTCCCAATATGCAAATGTGTGTATGTGTGTTTATTGATTTGCTCCTTAATGACCCGGGTTCAAGCCAAAAGGCAAATGGTTTTTTTTTCCCCGTCTTTCATTTTGTTATGAAAAAGACAATCTCATCGTCATTCGTCCTGATAGTCATTTGTCTCCTGGACATAAAGTCAAAGACCAAAGTCAGTTTGAATGGAAAGTTTTCTTTCTTTACACTTCAGATGGATGCCTTTGAAAGTTTACAGTTTAATACCAATAAGTGCTTTTGCCCTCTCTGACACACATTTTCGTTACCTCTGTCTAAACAATTTGTCGTCTACCTCCCTCTCCACTCAGCTCTCCTTTTTGCCTCTCTTGGTTTAATCAAAGTAATGCTAGCACGGCACCACGGGCTAGGTTAGACCACAGGACAGGCAATAGGTTTTCATACAAAATACAGCAAGTGAATGCACTTGAGTTAGCCAAGGTGGAAGGTCGTAAGCCACACTGCTCCGTCTTTGGCAACAAGCTTTCTTGAATTCATCTCACCTGAACCTACTGATACTTTCATGTGTGTAAAGCCATAATAGAGGGCCCCATCAAAGAGTGATACCGGCAGTTATTGAACTCCTCTTTGAAAACTTTTTGGTCCAAGCTTTTATGAGTCTTTTGATACGTGTGTGCATGTATTTTCGACATTTCTGATGAACGGAGTCATGAGTGAATGAAAGAATTTCGCTCTCATGTTTAGTTGCTGGAAAATGAGATTGCACTATGAAAGGTATATAGTTCACCGTTCCGAGTTCGATTGCAACTATCAAACTTGCTAAAGTGATCTTACAATTGAGTATTGATTTTTAAAAATCAGTTCAGTTGATAATAGCCCACAAAGACTTTCGACTTGTGTTACGAAGTAATATAAGACTCAAATTAAATTCCTAAATAAAGTGTGGATTACAATAACAGGAGTTCACCCCATTTTATCACTCTTTTATACATAGTCCCTAAGTGTTTTACCCGTTTGAAGAGTCCACACTCCAACGGACCTGTTTTGAGACCACTGACACTTTGCAAAAAGCCACCGGTGTTGTTTGAAATGTGTTTATTCAGATGACTGGAATGTTTAAGGAGGTAGTTTATTTTCTGTTTTATTGATTATTTCCAACTGTTCTGTATTGCTTATTTTCTTCTTCTGTGGATCATGTTTTAAATGTGTTATTTTTCTGAAGTTACTGCATAATACTATTATTTGTATGCGCATTTCATATAAATTGTTAAAATGAAACATTTTCCTCCTCTCAAGTAACAGAACATTCCACTTTCAAAGCCTTAAAATTAATTGTAATATGATAAGCACAACAATTACGATGACGATAAATAAATTCCAAAATAAAATAGTTCAATGCAAAGTTCCCAACTGGACCACTCTGACAGAGACTTCACCAGGAGTCGGTTCAAGTCAGATCGAAATTCAACAGAAAATTCAACATATGGTGTCCCAGCCATTCGATGTTCTCTGTTAGCGGGTTCCCTTGAAAAGCCCAGGTGCAAGTCAATGAATGATGAAATTTGTTCTGAATGCAAATGATTGAAAATGAATTGGAATATATAAAGATTATAGTGTAACATGAATAACTAGGTATTTGTGCAAATGAGCTTCTTTCCACCTCTCGCTGGCTTCCCTCACTTCCTCGGCTCGCTTCTTCACGACTCCCGTATTTTTTAATGCACTTTCTTTGCCGCTCATTATGATCTAATGGCTGCACTGTCAAGATCATGGATGAAATCGCTCTGCCTGTGGCCTGAGGAATCTGTATGCAAGTGCCGCCGATGACCACTGTGGATACCCTCAAAGTGATCCATCACCACGGTAACCGGACGAAAGAGACCAACTATGCTGCTGCAGCTGATCGATGTCGAAACAGTAATTAAGAGTGCTGCACTAATAAGTACCTTGGGAGCAATAGGTATTTCGCATGCATGGCCGAGGCGTTACAGCGGTTGGCCACCAAGAAAGAGGATGGGGAGTAGGCGGAGGAAACGAGGAATGCAATAAATGGGATAAGATGGATATGGGTGTTATTATATATGAGTGGGGTTAGAAGGGGTGGGGGAGTAAAGGCTCCAGCACGGGTGGGGATGAGTGGGTTTAGGTGAGAAGATCAAAGCTGGAGTGTTGCAATGGGCACATTGAAAAACGCACAAGAGTCTGGGAGGAAGGCAAAGGCGGGAACAGTTGTTGGAATATCTCACAAGAATAATGGCGCAAAGGCAAAACGTAATCTCTGAATTATGAAATGGTTTAGAAATCACTTTTTTTTTCCCAAGCCAGACATGGGTCACCAACATTAGCAAAGTTAATAGTGTTTACTCTCCAGTCATGACTTATCCATGAGAAGGATGTATCGAGGAAGAATGTAAATGGAGTGCATTGTCTCCTAATCTTAAAACATTTTTTAATCAGGCTGCGTGCATTAGTTGACATCAATTATTAAAAAAAAACCCACTTTGATTCACAACAACAATGACTCTCCAATGATCTCCAAACGCGAGCGTAAACACAGCACAGACAAAATTCATAATGCATGGGTGGGATATTCAGCTAAGCCCCTTCGTAAACAATTAGGCAGGTTATAGAGTGTTTAAAGAGATAAAAGCAGATAAAACCTTGTCTTTTGTTTTTCTGTCTGCGGGGACTGTGAGCTCGGCGTGAGTTTGTGTTATCAGGATGTCTCCCCTGAGGCGGCTCCACGGCTGGAGAGCTCCAGGCATTAACACACGCACCCCCACAAACACACCATCTTTCTGTGTTTGTGGACTTGCGATTTCCAAATTCGGCATGCGCCTCTGGTAAAGTAGCTCATATCAATTTGTCTTTTTTAATTTAGCCCCAATCCTGCCCCACTTTTCCCCAGCTCTGCATACAAGTAAAGGCATCCTCCCTAAGCCTCGTACACCTTCACACAAAAACACAACACGGCCATGTTTCATATGCCCAGGAGGCGCCAAATTAAACAAGGCTCATGGTGAAGAAATTCCTGTCTGTTGCTTTTCACTACAAATTGTGATTGCTTGCAATGATATTGAGTATACTTCACATTGGCAAGCATGAATTGTGTTAACAGACTCTCACTGTGTTAGGTGGACAGGAAAACAAACTAATTTCATTTTCATTCAATTTGAGCTCATTCAAAGCAAAGCACCGGCACAATTAAGAATGAATCCCAACTCAGTTGAGAAAATTACTGTTGCTACCTCTTTGCTCTCTCACTGCTGTCCGCGCTGAAAGGAACAGCATAGACCGGCATGACTTTGTTGGGTTCTCATTTTGGTCTTACTGGTGTCACCAGCAAAATCAGCAGCAAAGGCAAATCAAAATAAATCAAGATTCAAACACCTAAACCTTTGCTCACTGGACAGTACTCTACCAAGGGAGCGGAAGCCATCCAGCAAGACCAACCTACTGTTGTTGCCTTGCTGGTAGCTGGTGTCACTAGCTCACCGTGTGTCATGTGAGAGCAAGAAAAGGTGTTCTTGTCTGCGCACATTCAAAGTTCTATAATGCAAAGTAGTTTTGGTGTGGCATTGGTGCATTATTTATTAGAACTCGCACATACCAATGCCAGCGCCTCACTGAGACAGACCCAACACAGCAGACACTATCAAGTACATGTGAATACTTTATTCTTGACACATATTATAGCATTCTCCTTAGTTTGTAAGGTGTAGGCAGGGATTACATTTAGATTTTATATGATCGTGTAAATGGTTTGAAAATTCCTTTCTCTATAAATCTCGTTTAATCTTAAACGTGCATTACTATATTTTTCAAGACCAATTACTTGTTAAGGTGTTGTGACTTTGTACAGTCAGTAGGATCAGTTGCAATGCATGTATGTGAATGATAAAAGTAAATTGCACATTTGTCTCAGGAAATCTTGGGTATTTCATGAAATGTTTTGTAGAAGATATGTTCATTAAATTTCAACATTTTCCTAGTGTTCTTGTGCATCTTTAGACCAAAACAAAGGAAAGACATATTATTTTGATTATTTATAGCAGAGTATGGCATAATTTTTAATGGTCCGGACCACTTGACATCCACCGAGGCCGTATGTGGCCCACAAGGTGAAATGAGTTTGACACTCCTGCCTTAGACCAACTCACCGAAACCCTGGGGTTCGATCAAACTCAGGTTAAGAACCACTGTACAAGAGTAATAAGAGCTACCAGGTGCCCGCTCACACCACGTTGAGCGGGCACCTGGTATCTCATTAGAAAAACGATGTTAATTCCAACATTTAATCTGAATCGCACGACAAAAGTACGCACAGATTACAAATACTGTACACACTCAGAGGACTGATCTGTCCCATCCTGTTAGGTCTTGTCTTGACTTGTTGTGATGACCATTTTCTGACATGCCTCACATCCAATTCATTCTTCTTCTTTGACAGCGTGCATTATAAATGAAGACACAGAGGCGCATGCACACTGTCAATCTTTTATCCTCCATCACTCTGAAATCTCTCTATTGGATTTCAAATTTCAGATTTGTATACATGAAGAGGGGATTGGTAAAGTGGCGCAGAGAGTATACTGTATTTCAAATCAAACTGCATTAATTGCGCATCGCTCGATGGCAGAATAGCTCTCAGTATCTAAATGTTAGTAAGAGTTTCTGAAAGAGTCATGGAAAATTATTGATTGGCAGTTCACGTCTGTGCAAGTGCTTGCACAACAGCAAAAGAAATGCAGGTAGAGCAGGTTCACTTCCCACTCAGTAATGGTGTGAATGTGACTTGTCTCCGTATGTGCCTTCTGATTGATTAACAAACAGTCAAGGGTGTAGTTTGCTTTTCGTCAATTCGGATAGGTTCAAGCTCCCTGTGACAGTGGATAGGTGCAATGAAAACTAGATGGATAAGATAGTAATTCAAGAAAAAAGAGGTTACCCGAAAGGTAAACTGGAATTTTCAGTTTCGTTTTTAATCTGCATCTCTAACCTCACTTATTCATAAGTTTTGGTTAGGGCTCAAAAGGACAGTGTCACAGGAACAAACTGAAATGAGTTTGTTTCACAGCGTGCCCAAGCTCAATCTACCTGCAGTGTAGTGCGCAATAGGGAGAAGACCAAGATGAAGACCTCGGACACACTGGAAGGACTAGATGTTTTAATACTGGCTATCTGATAAAATTGCACACGATAGAAACAGCAGAGTCAAGATGAACACGCTTTTGCCTTTCAGGTAAAGCTCTCTGAAGCGGTACATTGTTGTGCGTGATCACAGCCGATGTGTCTCTTCACAATAAGATAATTAGATGTGTATCGATGTCAGCACAACAGTAACAACTGCTTTCGATACAAAGGGCAGTGAACAGCAACTTACCGGTGTTAAACCTGACACCTATTAACAGGCAGAATGTAAATTCACAGTTCAGTCCTCCATTCTGCTTCAATACTTTCCACATAGGACAGCACGCTGGTAAGAAGATGGAAAAACCCAGGCATCCATTGTGTCTTGCCTCACAGTTGGAGCTAGTGGAAGTGGTTGGAAACACGGAAGGCTGAATACCTCTATATAGGCTATGCTACATTCAGACAGATTTGTTCCGTGATTCTCACTGCTTCATTCGTGCGACACTGCAACAGAGATGAGGACGGGCTCCTCCTACAATGACCAAAAGAGAAAAAAAAGCATGAATGTCGGCCCGTGGTTGTGCTGAAACTATGGCTAATGCTAAATGCTATTGCTATCTTGGTTCAACACCTATGGACAAGTAAATACACGAACCACATACACCAACCTCCTTGCTCGCCATTTTCTAAGCCTGCTCTTTTTTGGTTTGGTTTGACAGCTGGTTGTGTTGCCCACAAATCATGTTTTGTCAATCATTGTTTCTTCACAGACATAGCGACATGGCGATGAACTAGTTAGCATTGGCCTCACAGTGCAGAGGTCAGGTGCTCCGGCCTTCCTGTGTGGAGTTTGCATGTTGTCTCTGCGTTGTTGTGCCTGCGTGGGCTTTCTCCAGTTACTCCGGTTTGCTCCCACATTCCAAAAACATGCATGGTAGGTTAATTGAGCACCCTGAAGTTGTGATTGGGAGTGTGAATGTTTTTCTATGTGTGCACTGAAATTGGCTGGCAACCAGTTCAGGGTGTACCCCGCCTACGGCCCAAAGACTGCTGGAATGGGCTCTATCACACACATGAAGCTTGTGAGGATAAGCGGATCACTGCCGACACAGGACACGATGTGTACCTGCCAGCGTGTGATGTCGTAAGTACATTCTTGACAACGATTGGCTGTCGGGGTGCGGTGTATCTCTAAATTCACCTACTGCTCACCCCCCACTTGCGTCACCTCAAACGTGTTAATCGGGCTGGATGATTCAGACTTCC
Organism: Hippocampus abdominalis; assembly: GCA_018466805.1. Lineage (NCBI taxonomy): Eukaryota > Metazoa > Chordata > Actinopteri > Syngnathiformes > Syngnathidae > Hippocampus > Hippocampus abdominalis. The sequence continues at coordinate 20,848,490 of CM031695.1, read as the reverse complement.
AGTATTGGCGCAAACTGAATTGATTTCATATGTAATTGTGTCACGAGAATAGCTGAACTCACCTTTGGTCTGACAGCAGCATTATAAAGCTGTCTCCATAATGCAGCATATAAGTCAAAGAAAACTGATAGATGAGTGCGCGTCATACTTTGTTAAAGCAAGATTTTAAGTGAAGTTTGTGAAGGTGCATCCGATGATCATTTGGTTTAGTTCACATTAACTGCTGAAGAATCTAAACAAGCTGCGTTGACAGTTGTCGCAGGGTTGATAGAGTGAAAGGGAATTCCAAATTAGTTCAATGTGAGTAAGGAGCTTAATGTCTTTAAAAAGCAAGCACATGGATATATGACCATCTGTCATCTACGTCTGTCCGTGTGTGTGTGTGTGTGTTTTTTTGTGTGTGTGTGTGTGTGAGTGTGTGCACACGCGCATTAGAGGAAGTCTATTCCTCTGTCTCTCAGCTCATGTGATTTTTCTCATTCTCTCTCTCTCTCACACACACACACAGGAATATACATGCGCATTCTATATTCCGATTTTTCACTGGGCCAATATTTCACTGCACTCACAGACCAAATGAGGCAATCATTCAAAATTATTTGCATATAAACTAATGAAATATTACTGGGTGAAACTGTTGAATGTTAATTACAAAGGTAATGCACTATTTGCTGATTAATGGCTCGTCTCTTTAAGGCAGGAGACACAAGGAGAAAACGTGGAGAGGAAAAAAGGTGATTTTTGTGGAGGAACGCAGGTGGTTACAGAAGATTTTTTTTACTATGAAAAAAAATAAATATATATATATATATATCATTCAAGCAGCAGGGATGGACAGCGGGTGAGAAGAAAAGAGGAGTGGATCAACTAATAAGAGACAAACAGTTATAAGATGAGTGGCCACGGTCATGCGCCACAAAGTTCTGGTTTATGGAAGCCGGTGAAATGAAAATGTTTTATTCATCTCAAGGTTATTAATTATGAATCCACCAAAGGCTGGTTGGAAGTCCAAGGTGTGAAGTGTGCAAATCAAAGAATTTTTTGCCAAGGACACCTATTTCATTTCTGATCTTACTGCTTGACCCCAGACTTTGGAGTGAAGAGAAGGTTTGAACAAAGAACATCATAACCATGGGACCCATTACCGGACACTGAGTCACTCTTGAGTAATAACATTGCGTTTCTTTTGAATCTCTTCTTGTCTTTCTGTGAAAAGTGTTTATATCTGCTGTACCACTGCTCTTCTATTGGCACCTTGGTAAAACAAATAAATACATGTACTTCCTCTTACCTGTAAGTGACAACCTAAAGGTATAAACGGCAATAACCTGGAAACATGTGTACTCATTGAACAATAGTAATTCCAAAGAGACATGCTCTTAATGTCACACTTTTTAAGAAGAATATGCCAAGATTATTCACCAACGTGTTTTCTTTTAGAAACATTTAAGAGCGTTCAGTCTCTAAGTTTCAAAATCTTATGATTGAGCAATTATTTTTGGGCTATATTTGAGCCTTCAGTGGGTATTTAGTGATCGGATTTCAGCCATTGTACTGGATTTTGAGACTAGATTGTGCTCTACGGCTATATAAACAGCCTACCAAAAGAAACTTTGACCCTATTCATCAGAGGAAAAAAGTATTTCATTTTTCCATTTTTTAGCATTTGAATAGAGCAAAATGTCATCAAAATTCCATTTTCTGTGGAAAAAACCCCCAGAGAAAACAAGTTTTTTTTTTTTGTTCAAACATATTTTCAAGGTTCAACATTACTTTTTTTCTTATTTTTTTAGTCAGTTCAAATATCTATCAAATCTTTTCTTCTACTAAGTAACAGAACACAACAAAAGGTTATAGTGGTGCCTCTGCGCTTGTGTGTGCGCACTTTTGTGTGTGTGTGTGTGTGTGTGTGTGTGTGTGTGTGTGTGTGCGTGTGCGTGCCGCTCGCGTGCACTACTTTTTCGTTTCCCTGCGCTCGCCTGGCCGTAAACAGACCCTGCATTTTCTTTGTGGTCTGTCCTTTTTAGCGTTGGAAGCTTGTCGGTTCTGATGTGCTACAGCGAGTGAGCTGGCTGGTTAGAGTCCAGAACCAGTTCTCTGTTAGCATGCGCAGGTCCACTGTTAATTAGGTTTCATTGCCCAATTGTACACAATTTACCTCCACAAACACTTTGAGGCGGTGCATTTTCGTCTCTAGCAGTGCCGTCTTCTGAAAGAGTTTGTGGTATTTTTCAGTGGACACGACAGCCATCTTGTTTTTTTGCCTTCTTGCTAAGAGTTGATTTGTGCTAATGAGCAGGCCTTGCTCACATGGTCATAGGGAGGTAAAAAAAAATAAAATCCCCCAAAAAAAAAAAGTACAGTACCGCCTACATAAAAGAATGTAGATGAAAAAGGAGCAAATGAGTCAAAAGAATGCAAGCAAAGGCAGAGCAAAGCAGCAGGGTTCTACAGACTACTCAGGCACAGCAGGATGAGATTCAGTGTTAATGGTATGTTATTAAAGTACACTAACATGAATGCTTCAGTAAATTTGGCTTCACACTGGATGTATTTCACACCTTTCCCATCTTCCATCGCTGTCAACTGAAAAACCTTCGCTTCTTCCTCCGATTTCCTGCTGTAAATGTGCCGTGTACGCTTACAGTCATACCTTTCAGTGTCTATGAGGCGCAAAATGAGAATATTGGCTTGAAAATTGTAATGCTGCTCTATTATTTCAAGCCTCGTAGTTTGTTTACCCATTTTCAAACAAATGACAGTAGTTTAAATTTGAGTGAATGTCATACTTAGCAACACTGTTGCCCCTCGGGGATAAATAAAGTTTTTTGAATCTGAATCTGAAACTGTTCGTGAGAACAAAAAAAAGAGCTTGGGAAAAACAGACGTCCAACAAGTACAAGTCAAATATGCTGCAGTAGACAGTAATAGTCAGTGTCTACTGGCGGAACATAGTGTTGACAATGAGACTAAGAAAAATAAATGCCTCGGATGCAAACGCTCCTGCTTGGTGAAAAAGAGACTTTTTACTAGTTATTATTGAAAAGTGGACATGGTGCCCATGCCACCAAAGATGCAGTCTTTAAAAAAGTTAGCCAATGGAGACAGTCTTCAGTTTTGTTTTGTTTTTTTGTTTTTTCGCTGTCTCATAATGAAAACACAATGAAGAAAGATTACAAAAGGATATTAACCTACGTTTGTAAACACTTAAGTTTATAAAAGGTGCTTTGAAGTTTAACATAAATTTATGCATCTCAAAGGAGCTGATGTACCTTAATTCCGACAAACAAGCAATGCATAAAGTACGGTTCAATGGCAACCCTGTCAGGAGAGAAAGAGATTGATAGATCGGTTGATTGATTGATGATTACAGATATGGTAAATTCATTTAAAAAAAAAAAAGATAAGCTGGCAGTTCATATCACTCATTTAGGATGAAGGAAGATGCTGGCCATACTAGTGTGTGTGCGTGTGTGTGTGTGTGTGTGTGTGTGTGTGTGTGTCAGGCTGTAGGGGCGGCAGGTCCAGTTGAGAAGCCTTCTCCAGATTCTCTGAACCTTTTGAAGATATTCTGGACCATAGAGGATGAAATCCCTAAATTTGTTGCAAAAGTACGTCGAGGAACACTGTCCTTAAACTGATCGACTAAAAGAAGCGAAGGGCGGCCCGGTAGTCCAGTGGTTAGCACGTCGGCTTCACAGTGCAGAGGTACCGGGTTCGATCCCAGCTCCGGCCTCCCTGTGTGGAGTTTGCATGTTCTCCCCGGGCTTGCGTGGGTTTTCTCCGGGTGCTCCGGTTTCCTCCCACATTCCAAAAACATGCATGGCAGGCTCGTTGGGCACTCTAAATTGTCCCTACGTATGAGTGTGAGCGTGGATGGTTGTTCGTCTCTGTGTGCCCTGCGATTGGCTGGCGACCGATTCAGGGTGTCCCCCGCCTACTGCCCGAAGACTGCTGGGATAGGCTCCAGCACCCCCCGCGACCCTAGTGAGGATGAAGCGGTTCGGAAAATGGATGGATGGATGGATAAAAGAAGCGAACCTCGCCCCATTTTTGCTTGGGAATAACCTTAGCAATTCAGGGAAACTCTTTAAATACCCAATCATGGCACCCACCTGTTCATTTCTATGACGCTCCAAAGAGGTGTTTGATGAGCATTCCTTAACTTTCTCAGTCTGCCAGTGTGAGGGAGGGAGGCCGAACCGTATGGCAGAAAAAAATTAAGACATTCATTAAAGTAATATCTGTTTACTGATTGTCTGTCTACAGAGTGCAGATACTTGCAAGCCTGGTAGCAAATTAAATGCATGACCAACTTCCCTGACATTTTCTCTCTGTGTGGTGCTAGACTATCACACTCACACAAACACACGTACACAACTTATTCCATGGTTACAGGCAGATAACTAGCACGTTTGACACTAAATCAAAGTGTTGTAGCCGGATAGCCGGACGGGCAGAACAGTGTTGACAAAGACAGGGAGTTCAATATTAAAAGATGCAACAACAGTGTTCCTTGCCGTTTCAATTCATTATCTTGTGGTGCGATTACTAATTCATTTAAAACACTGGAATAAAGCTATGTTTCGATTAGTAGTAGTGGTAAAGCTCAAAATTTGTATGGGTATGATGGGTAGAGGTTGGACACTGATTGAAATCCACTATGATCCACTGCTAGCTCCTACTGCATAAATGTATTATTTGTGGCAACCTTCATCGAACCGAAATAAAATGAGAGCTATCCCTATCATCAACACTACTCTTACGTTGTATCATTCTGATTCACCTCTTCCCTGTCCAATGATTTCCTCCTCAGTCCTTCTCAAGCATAAATCGCCATAGTTTTAATGGCTTTTTAATGAGCCAAATGTTTTCTGTTTTAATGAACTTCTTGCGTCAGCTTTAATCATTTTAAGGAGATGAAAAATGATTGAGAAATGTCAAACATTCATTTAATTGACAGCTCAATCTCCTGAGCCCCTTTTTAACAACCTTAAAGGCCAATGGGAGTATACAAAAAAGACAGGACTGGTGAGAAGAAATGAGGGGAAAATAAGGAGAATGCCTTAATAGGTGGCACAGAAAGTCACTGGGGCTCTCCGGAAAGACATAGGACCAGCTCGCGGATGAGTTGTAATTCATGCGACAAGGCTAGAAGCCTTGTTGTTCATGCTTATCTCCTATTAGGTAGTTGAGGCATGCCTTTGCTGGTCCAGCAGATTTACATAGCCATTAAAACAATGCTCGTCACTCCAAGTCACGGTGATAGCGACTGATGCTTTTCTCTCACCATCAGTCTTCGCCCTGATTGACACTCAATCTTTGTACCCGTGTACGTTTATGAAACATTTCACAAATTCTCGCTTGCCCTGCGATGGGCCGAAAAACACATTTGCATGCTTCATGTAAGAACAAATGAAAAACAATTGCTTTTCATGCAGTATTTAATTTATTTTTTTTTAATCGCAGAGTAAAAATATTCAAGGCTACCTTACTGTGGTGTATTAACCACCATAGTTATTTGTATGTTGTTTGGACACATTGACTTCCCGTACTTTGTATTGCCATCGACTGCGCATGTGTGAAATGTTAACGGAATGTCTAAACCTCTCTTCCCCACGTTGTTAATGGTGGAACTCGACGGTCCAATATAAAACAATAGAAAACGCGTGTGTCTGCTTCGTCATTCAAGACGCCACACTTACCCTGTGTGGAAAAGCCCCGTTGTTAGGCCCATACAGCTGCAACCATTGCACGTTTGCTGTTATTGCTGAAGAAATTTTTGTTGTTGTTATTGCAATTTAACATTCGGCAAATTAAACATGAACGACAGCTCACTAAACATTGCACACTCACCAGGCGTGGTGAACACATGGCATTTTAAGGTTGTTATGCATAATTACAAAATGTAAAAACAAAATGGTGGTGAGTGGGCGCTGGATCGGGGACGAGTGCAATGATAAATGTGAATCCACGGTTGTTTTTTTTCACCAAGACTGAATAACTTTGTAGCCTTAGCAATGCTGTTAGCCAACAAGTATGAGGCTGTCAAGGCACTTCACATTCGTTGACGAATCCATTTTGAAAACTCCCTTGAGTCATTGCAGAGCCGCTTGATGCTCTGCGCATTGGAACACGGCTGGCTCATGTTAACATCCTAGGAACAACACAATTAGCTCGTGAGCCCTCATATAGTACTCGTGGTGGGTAGAAACATTTTCTTTTGTAAGCTGTTTCAGTTTACCCAAGGACACCTTACCTTGGCTGCATGCTCTGAAAATCAGACCTGCTATCACTGTGTTGACAGTGAAAGACAGTGAATATGCCAAGACTGGCTGCCAAGATTGCTTTGCGCTACCTGAAGCAGTTTTTACGGTTTGTGTGTGTGTGAGCAAGCGTATGGCTTTTTTGTCCTCAAGGCTGGAGCCATTATGCACCACTGATTAGATGAAAAATCACAGCTGTGGCCGCTTACTATAACTGCTGATGTGTTTAATGACCCAGGGCTGAATTTGGATGAGAGTGTGCTCAGGTCGTGGAAACGGTTGGTGTTAAAATGTAACCACATACACTGTAAGGACTTTCACATGTAAGTCTCAAACAGCAGTGACATCCGCTCCTTTCCAAAAAGAACCCCCAAAATTTTGAGAGAGTTTAGCCAATTTGATACCGTCGTTCTGTTGGGGGTATCAGAATCCAATGAGAGTTTGAAAGGACTGTAATCTGTGACTTCAGCAAATCTTTATAAATGTTTAAAAACACCATGATTTAAATGTGGCTATTGTTGGTTGCAGCTTGTCAAGATACATGTGATTACCGGTATCCATTATTTTTCCATCCAAGTAAACTGACATCTTGCACACAAAGCTTTTCAAAAGCTCAAGCTAAAAGGCTTGACATCGGAGTTAAGCAAGCAAGGCACTTCATGACCAAGATTGTTTTATGACTAATATCGTTTCCCAGCATTTCTCCCATCCATCCACTTTCTCGACCGCTTGTCTTATTAGGGTCACAGGCGAGAGGCTCCATAAGAGGTCGGGTACAAATTAAAGTGGTTGCCAGCCAATTTCAGATCTCCTTTCTTCCAACAGTCAATCAACTGTAAGACGTGGAAATAAATCTTGAGTTACTTGTTCCATTTCAAAACCTCACAGATGGTTTTTAGACGCGTTGATGGTTTTCTAATAAAACAGGAACAAAACTGAAAAGAACTTTAGAAGCAAACACAAAATAACTTGTTAGGGCGCTGATTGTGAGAAGGACCCCAGGTGCAGACATGAGAGGCAGATTATAATGTCGAGATTGTTATTATAACGTGTGGTTATTGTGACGGGAAGTAAAGGTTCCTCTTTGGAGAGAGTTGGCGTCCAGGTTGTCGGGGACAAGATCTGTAGCGTGACTGTAAAAGAAGCACAGGAAACTGGTAGACTGGAAAAATAATGAAGAACGGGGCAGTAGGGCTTGGATTTTGGCTGAGAACGATCTTAAAAACATTGTAATCGAAAACGCATACTTTGCCAAGAAGACAACACTGCTTTTGCATGTCTCAAATAAGTAATGTCTCAAATCAATGCCCCTCACACTTTTCTCCCCCTTATGGATTCTCTGCTGAACAGAACAAAATTGAATGCCCGGATAGCGGTTAATTGTTGAAATCTCAATATTTCAAATACAGTCAAACCTCGGTTTTCGAACGTCTCGGTTCTCGTCTAATTCAGTTTTTGACCAAAAATTTCGAGTTTTTTATGCCTCTGATGACGAACAAATTTCGGTTCTCGAACAAACTGAGCGCACTTGAATGCACCATTTGACTCCTCTCGCCTTCCTTGCATGAGGAAGTGACGCTTCCTCGGGTAGACGAGGAAGTGACGCTTCCTCGTGTTGCTTTCCATTGTGAACAGACGTGTTCAGTAAACATTTTTATTTTAAAAAGCGCGTGGTTTCAGTTTTCGAACAGCCTTCTGGAACGGATTATGGACGAAAAACGAGACTTGACTGTATTGCTATGTATTCATCATGGCATATGGTGGGAGCACGTGGGCCCATATGCGAAATAAAATCTCAATCAAGTCTACACTTGATTATGGGGAACCCTTCAACTGATTACCGATTCGACCATGTTTGTTAGATGCCCGTTTTCCCTGTTATATTTTCATTCATCTTGCGTGCCCTCTAAAGTGACCCATCAGCCTGTCTTTAACCTTGAAAGCTGACTTATTATGTAACATCTTCACATCGGCAGGCAGGGGTTGACATGTCACAGTCCATCTACTCCCCAAGGCTAAAACAAGTTAAAGTGGATGGACAGGCTATTTTAGAGACAATAACCCATCCCTTCCTCTGCCCAAATTCAAACAGCTCTGGACTGAGGCTTACACATGCTCTGAGTGCATGTCTCGGTGTGCATTCAAGCCTTTGCACTTTCTATATGTGCAAACACAATGTCATCTTCCCCCGGGCCTAAGGACACTTACATAAGACTGTCAAAGCTACACAGGTGATGAGATGATGGAAAGGGCCAGAAAACAAGGCGAAAGACCCAAAGTGTGCTGCTGTCTCTCAGACCATCTGTCTGTCTGTCTAGCTATTTCAGGTTGGTGGGTCGCTGGCGGGTAATTAAATGTATTTTTGGCTGCTAACTGTCTCTGGCTTTTCATCAGACATGAGGTACCACAGAAGTAGAAAAAAAAACAGGTGGGTCAGTGCCAGCAGGGGTGTTTGTGTGCGTGACAGTGTGAGCATGCGTGTGAATTGGTCTGCCGATAGGTGGGTGAGGGAGATGGAGGCAGCTGTAATTTTCAGACACCCATTTGGGGTTGGACATGGAAGTGACGAGTTTGATGGCTAACTTAAGTACACCTGGTAGAAGGGGAGGAGCAATACTGTTTTTCAATTGTAGTGTAACATTTCGGGCTAAATGACTATGTGAAGTAATCAATTTATTTTTTTTACCAAATAAAACATTGGGATTGGAATTTATTTGCACTTTTAATTTTCCTTTTATAATGCATTTTTCAACAATTAATGTTTATTAAAATTGACAATATTCAACAATTATTTTTTTATGCAAATGAAAAATATCAGATATATTATGGCTTATATAACACTACGGTAAATGCAATTGAAATATGAAAGACAATCATAGGTACAGACTTAAAAAGATTTTGACGTAAAATTTAGTAAGCGTTCACAATGACAACATCATTTTTCCGCAAAGGTACGGTGTCAATATATACAATACTGTAAAGGCACAAACCAAAGTGCAGATTTCAACCATCATGCAAACAAAGCAGTAGCTTAGCCACGTCCTACACTTTGTTTCATGAAATATGATACATTATGTAAATTTAACTCCACTTTTTCAACTTTCAGGTTCTCATACAGACCACGAATAATAATAATCAATTGGCTCAACAACGCCCAACACTTCACTTCCTTTCAGGAAACATAGCATGTAAACGTGGATTGAACTTCTTTAATCACTCACTAAATTCATCATGGAGATAGATGAAGAAATCAAACATAAGATGTATCAAATTAAGACTTATCTGATCTCAAAGTAGTAACATCCCATATGCACATCCCATATGCGAACGGGTCGGAAATGTAAGATAACGCCTATGGCATAATATCTTTCTATTTCAATGACGGATAAGTTCCAGCGGGCATTTCCTCTCGCTATCATGAAACTACTTTTCGACCGTCTTTTGGTTTGAAACATACGGCCTTAATTATTCTCATACATGACCGCTTGACAAATTTGCACAGTTGCGTTTTCATTTGTAATGGCTCAAGTAGCCGCAGACTACTCTTCTCTGTGTGTGTGCTCAAACTTCAGAGACAATTACCGTATTTTCCGCACTATAAAGCGCACCTAAAACCATTCCATTTTCCCAAAAGCCGACGGTGCGCCTTTTTATCCGATGCACATTATATATGTAGCAGTTTTCTGAATTATTGGATCTAGTATTTTATTATTTAGTTCTGGAAAGCGCTTTGTCACAGCTTCAGCAGTCGCGGAAGCGCTCTATAAATGCACGCTGTAATGTTTATGAACAGAATACAGTGACATCCAAAGCATCGCAAGTGGTCCAAATTACAACTCTGATACACAAAAACATCATGCATCACCTGATGCCAAACCTATCATCAAGCCCATCCAAGACCCTACCAACATGTTTATAATATACGAATATCATATATTTATATAAATGAACTCAGAATCCAAACGGCAACCAAGACATGCCCTCAACACTGTAGCTACTAAAATAACTAGAATGATGTCGCAAATTTTGATCAAATTCTGTATTCTATTACCTCATTTGACTTGTATGGTTCCACCATATTGTACAAGAGATGTGACAGTATAATTTAAATACTTTTATTATGGCACCTTTTTCAAGCAGTCAAATTTATTGCAACGTGACAGGAAAATGGACAGTGAATAATATCTTTCATGGACAAAACCCAATGTGACGCTCACCAATGTGTGCGCTGATGTGGAAAATGCCTTTTTGTGTCAACCTTAACGATGCGTTATTAATGTTTCAGCCATCTGCAAAAACAATAATATCAATCTCTCTGTCAGGGATCGTGTTTTCTATAAGCAAGCTCTAAGAGCGCAATGTGCCTCTCCCAGAGCATCCTTTATAATTGGGGCTTACAGTGTCTCAAAGTGAATCACGTTCCAAAGACAACATTGTTCTCCACACTATTACTGGCCAAAGCTCATAAAGTCTTGCACTGTAACATGTTGTAACCATCAAAAGCTGTGCCCAGCATAAGTTTTTCTTGCCCATTAGTGTCCTGTTGTCTGGGCTTTGAATTGTTTCTGGGTGGCATATAACCACAGATGGATTCGCTGTGGGGCTCTGCTGGTGATTCATATTAATGGCCCTGACCCCAATTCCTCCTTTCATTGTTCTTCTTCCAATTTTCCCCCCTCCTCCTCCCCCCCCCCCCCCACCGTTCGCAGTCTCTCATGCCTTCCCAACGCCCAGGAGACAGATGGACCGACACTCAAATTCACACCATTTAGCTTTTCAAGGCTTCCAAAGTAGTGTGTATGAAGAGATGGAGTGAGTCAGTCAGGGAATCAGAACTGATTGTGTGTTAGGTGTGTTGTCGTGTGTTTGGCTGCACATGAGGGCATTGGTGTGAGGCTGTCAGGCATCAAAATGTGGGGAGTAAATGGGGGACTTAGCGCTCGCCACGACTGACTGATCAAATCTATGATGTTACCTTGAGCGCCTCTAGCTCCACTCAAACTCTCCTGCTCTTCCAGTAATGAAGAGTGAGTGCTGCTCCAAATGCCAAGCAGCACACCGGTGCCTTCATGCTATGCACGGAATTTGGTGAATTAATTCTGCAACTGTTCAGAACAGAATCGATTTACATGTTGTTTTGGAAGTGCGGCCATAATCGAAAACATATACTTTACAGTTGAGACGTTCATCCAAACCTCAAACTTACTTCAGTAATTCTTAAAAGTGAGGTACAAGTATCGCTCATGGTATGTGCGCTCCCTCTAGTGGTAGGTGAAAGAAACAGTGCCTAAGCGTAGTTCAATTATTTCTATTATTATTAGTATAATTATTGGTACCAACTGAATCATTATGGGTTTTTTTAATTTCCTTTCATTTTCCACATATTTAAAAACAGTATGAGTGTTTTAACTGTGATTAAGAGTCCAAAGGTGCCAGTTTAACAGAATGTATTTGCTTTATTGACAGTCAACAGTTTTTGTTGCTGTAGCACTTGAGGCACCACAGCGCCAAGTCCAGGTCTCTCGGATGAAACGACAGTTGGCAGACCTTCACCGACATTCCCAGCCACTAATTGTACTGTTTCCTCTAGTGTAAGTCATCAGAGCGACTTTCTTTCACCAAGCCCATTCACAGCACCTGTGTGACCCATTATAATATCAAACCACTTCCGGAGTGAGTAACCGAGGACTCATGATTCTTGTCATTACAGCCAGGTAAACAGCCCCTCCAGGCCTTCTAAGCGCACAGGGCGTCATGAGTTGAAGCTTTGGTTTTGGTTCCCACTACTGCACAAATGCTCGTGTGCCATACATACGGCGGCTATATGCCTATAGTTGGGTTGGTCACATCTAAATTTGTTATTCGTAAAATGTGGTCCCCCTGCGCCTATCTAAGAGCGATCATTCACTGGCACCCATTCAAAGAACTGGACTTGGTTTTTTGGACTTGACTTCCCAGCTTTTGTTCTATTTCAATGCAAGAGTCCAGTGAATCTCACTCATTAAAATTCTAATTATTTGAGCCGTTTCAAAGGTTTTTCAAAACATAACAGAATTAATTTCCCTGGTAACTAATAACATGTTTGAAGTAGTAATACAATTACTAATTCAATTAATTTTTAAGGAAAGTAATTATTGACTATTAGGATTGAGAACTTTTTAAAGAGATTTACCCAAACTGAATATTCTGAATATTCTTCTAGTGCTCTCCTGATATTTAAATCTGGTTTCAAGGCAAGGTAAACATCTGCCTTGAAACCAGATTTTTCAGTCCATTCTAGTATGAAATGTGAGAGAAAGACCCATGGATGCCTTTGGCCAAATTTCGATCAAACCAAACCTATTTCATCGTCCTGTCATAGTGTACTAAAATTGTATCCTATTTTCCATTATTCTGTTCTTTTTGATTAGATGGTAAAACCTGTTTGATTTTGGTGCAAGCACTTGGGCAGTTTTATCAGACCAAAGTCAAGAGGGACAGGAGCTGAGTGTACCACTCAGTTCTTTTCTCTGACCTTAACCTTTTGTCACAAGTTTTGGAGAGTAGCAAAAAAAAATAAAAAATAGAATCCCAGACTCACGTCTCCGAAATTAGTTTTCTCCGCAAGGGGATTGGTGTCACCCTCCATGACAGCTAGAGGATGGGAGAGCGCCTCAAGGTCAAGCTACACCCCATCGAGGCGAGGTGGATCACGAACCTTTTAAAGATACCTCCGATGACTAGTGCTTTGAGAGGACACCTCCTGGCTAGAACCAAGCAGAAGGATGACAACCTCCATCTGTTTTCGGTGTGTGTTGACTCTCAGGGAGATACTTAGTGTAACTTTATTGCCATTGGTGGCTGTACACCAATTACAACAGATGATTGGCTATGTTTACACTCCTGCTGTAGAATGAGTTTGTTTTTTTACCTTTAGTACAAAGGCAGTGGAACCTCTAAATTCCAGTGTTTTAAATTTGGATATGAACCAATGGACACTGTAACAATCCTTATTCATAAAGATGATGCTTTTACGATGGAGGTTTTCTGAATCAAAGAGGACTCCAGCAGTGTCCGGATTACCTTTGCCAACCTTCAATAACTCAGGTCACTAGTTTAAGTTAAAGCAATGGTCATATTTGTTTTTAGTTTTTTTTTTTTTAACCATGTTGACAATTTTTCAGTTAGAAATTTTAAAAAATGTTTATGATGACAGTCTGACCAATTATAGAATTTTAACTGGGAAAGGAGTGGGTGGGGATGTATTCCCAACATTTGTTTTTTGCCACTGCAGTACTTTGTACTACTTTATATACATTTTCTGATCCGCTGATCCTTTGGAAGGGTCGCGAGCCTATCCCAGCTGTCTTCGGGCAGTAGGCGGGGTACACCCTGAACTGGTTGCCAGTCAATCGCATTGTACACGCAGACGAACAACCATTCACGCTCACAATCACACTTGGGGACAATTTGGAGTGTTCAATCAGCCTGCCACGCATGTTTTTGGAATGTGGGAGGAAACTGGAGTACACTGAAAAAAACCCACGCAGGCACGGGGAGAACATGCAAACTCCATACAGGAAGGCTGAAGCCGGAATCGAACCCTAGACCTCTGTACTGCTAACTAGTCAACCACCGTGACACCATGTACAATATCTAGTTTGAGCGAATTAACACTCCTTAAAAAAGTGAAATCACCTATACATTCAGTGGGACGTATAGCACAACATAGAAAACAAGTCTCACATCTTTTTCAACCCACAACACAACAAGTGTACAAAGCCCCAAAAGCACACACAAGACCATTCACCCCGATTTTTTTTTTAACAAGAATGCAATTACTTAACCTAGCTTCAGGTTCCATAACCTCTTTGTACCACTCACCTTCAAACTCTGCATTAATATCTGCTGACAGCCTACATCCAGCACCACAGATACACACACACACACACACACACACACACACACACACACACACACACACACACACACACACACAGCTGATCCCCCTAAGAGTCTTATTAAACCAAAACCAGAATGCCAATTTTTCAATTCATGGGACAATGAATATCAATGAGAGACCTGTAGGGTGTCACAATGTGTGTATTATTTATTTTTTTGTCAACCGAAATATCATTTTTATGCCTATATTTGGCACTGACGACCTATTAATTTAAATATCATTCGTCTTTTTTTTTCTTTATATGTTACGTCAATATGTCTCCACGAAATCTGGATTTTTATTGTTCGCAGTCCATAAAAAAACGTACTAAGCTAAGTAACAAGGAGGTCATGCATAATTTCATATTCTCCAGTGCTATCCGGGGATATTTTCTTATTTTACTAAAATCTATGACAGTTTCCTTTTGAAAGGCTACAACTCTCCTTCAGTAGCTAATACCGGGGTCACATATGCTAAACCAACCCTTTATACAGTCCTGGTGGAAGAAGAATATGGTGAGTCATTACAAACCTCTTATTGGGCATCTTTGACTCTATATTTGGTCCTTTCCTCACAGAGACGTACTAAGTGCAAGCCTGCAGGCGGAGGATGTTATTTAAGAAGACATCAGTTAAGTCAATCGGATATCCACATTATTTCCGGTAGATATTCCCACCGGCAGTTGCCCATATGGGATTTGCAGTGATTGCTCGTAAATATAATTATCTTGTCATTTGTTGCATGGCTTGACTGTGCATTTTTTTTATTCCTCGAACTTACATCCCAATTTCATGTTATGATTCAAATATAATGAAGGATTAAAAATTGAAACTGTTTCTCACTTTGATTAGTCATGCTCTCCTACCTGATTGAACCTAAACTATAGGCGCAAAGAAACTCCAGCATTAAGTTTGTGCTGGATTCAATTCTCTCTTTTTAGTCATCATTATTCTTCGAGAATGCATTGTCACTTTCAGACACATAGCGGGATGGGCTTTCCAAACGTCCATGAATCAATCCAACCATTTTCCATCAAGCTCAGGTCCTCATCTGGGTCGTGCGCTGGAGCTAATCCCAAATGTCTTTGGGCAAGTCGGGTTTCACTGAAAGGGCGATTTTTTTCTCTCAGTTTTGCCTATCCAAGCTCACTCCAGAAAAGTCAGTCTTCCTTTTTGCATTGAACCCTTTTCTCTGTTTATGCCTACGCTTTTTGTACTGTACTCACGGTTGGTGCTGAGTCATTAACTCTTTAAGCCAATATGGCAAAACGATAAAAATGTCATAGCCGCATTTGAGTGTAGTTAGCCACAACATCATGCCTACCTGGTGTTCAGAGCTATTACCACAGTGTTCAGTACTTGCACCGTCCTTCCGTGCCCCTGGGTGACTTTCCATCTGTTAAAGCATTTTATTATTCCTACTCTTATTTGTATCTGTATTTTACTCCTCCAGGGAAATTACCAAACCTCTAAGGCAGGGCTGCCCATAACGTCAATACTAATCGACCAGTCGATCTGGGACTGGTCCCAAATCGATCCGAGAGGTGTAGAGGAAAAAAGAATAAATTGTGTCTCTGTGCCTGTTAGTAATATCTATCTAGTATATTCTATTAGTCTCACTTTCACAAAAAGTATTTAAAAAAGAAACTAAAATAAAGCATGTCATCGTTAACCTACGGTGGCGTGTGACTGCATCACCGGAAGTTGTTAGCGCTCAGCAGTCTGCAGTTGCAGCTCGTGCTCAGAGTTGTTGCGCTAATCTTTTAATCATTATCATTATTCTCATTCAGAGTTTGTTTTGTACAATTCACAGAGGGGACGGGCAAAGAATGGGAATCTGGAGAGCCGAGAGGAGCATTTTAAAAGGGTACGCGTGAGCTACGATCGTTAACAGGCTGCAAAAGTGTGTCGCATGCCTCAGCGTCAGGCTGTTGCTCATCATGGCATGCGTGTGTACGTGCGTGCATACGTGCGTATGCGCGGTAACGGGTCGATCCCAGGAGGTCGGTTTATCGAAAAGTTGATCTTGGGTCAAAAAAGTTTGGGCACCCTTGCTCTCAGGTTTTATATGAGAATATGTGTCATCTACCGTGTCATCCTTTTTTTCCCCCTAAATTCAAGGGGTATACTTCAAAACACTAGTTAGTTTATGGTCCAGAAACCAACACAATATTCACGTTTTAACTCATTCAAGGATCGTAACAGAAATGCTATCTCGCGAGCATGCCACCGCCAGCAAATGTAAACAATGCATCATTGCCTTGAAGCGAGGTTGTGAATAGACTGGAACTAATCATGCGCGTCGCTGCCTGCATGCGGGGTTGTGGAATAACATAAGCAATTTGTTATTTTTTGGTGGGGATGTAGACATTTATGCTTTGTAGCAGTGCAGTTTTGTACAAACAAACTGGCAAGCATGGGAAATATTTGTAAGGTGGCGAACAGGAAGTATGTATCCTGTGTTTTGTATAACATTTCTATACCTCCCTGCAATATATCCTCACAACATCTGTACCATGAACGTAATATCATTTCAAATAAGACATTTATAGTGATACATATTTTGATGCAAAGCTAGGGCACATCATCAGCGATATTACCTGAGGTCATAGAGTGTTTCAAGTCATTTGAACATCAGACATCCGTGCCAAGCTGAGTTTGATTCAGTCACAACTTCTGCACGAGCAACAGTCGATCACAGATGTGACCTCTGTAACCGAAGCCACCTCGGGGCTTTTTTTTCTCTCTTTTTTTTTTTTTTTTTTGCTGAGTGCAGTGAACAGTCAGCTCTGCAGAAAGACTGTCCTACAAAGCCGCTGGATCCCACTTCCACTGTCATCCTCCTTGTGTTCTTCAGAAGGCACTGCACCCCCCAGTGTGATATTTTTTTGTCACCTCTAACACTAGAACAGTGTGTGTGCCTGAGGATAGTCTTTGCAAAATGCTGTCAGAACTTGCCCAAAATCAACTGGCAGCCGTCTGTCCCATGCAGTGTTGCAAAGTCATGATGTTGCTTTCAATGTTGATCTTGGTTTCTATCGGCGGTTAGATAAATGGGTTTGGACCTCTGAGAGCGTGTGATGACCCAACCAACATATGAGCACCTTGTCGTTTTCCCACCAGTATTGACCTTTCCCCAAGAAGCAGCAACTCAGTATATGCATCTTCCTGAGCATGAGACAGAGCTCGGCCAGAGGTGCCCTCTCTTCTTGACTGACATCCTTGCGTTGTTTCTCTTGGGCTCTCAACTCTTTCATTATGTTAGGGATCTCTATTGCCCTCTGGTTCTTGCAGTAAGGCTTCACCACACCACTCTCCTCCTCTTTATGAAAGCTCTTTGCAGCCAGTCACACTACTCCTTGACTGTTGCATCCAGGACCTTGTCTGCATCCTCATCAAACTTCTCCCACAGAGCTGAAGCCATCTTATCCTTCTTTTCTTGACTTCCTGGTTGAAGGCATAGTTTACCTTACTTAGTAGCTCTGGGCTCTGTGTGGCCCGTCCAGACCTGGCTCCTCCTCTGTCTCCCCACATGCTAGATCTGTGCACTGTGATGTTTGCATCCCTTCCGTGCACATTAAGAGTATATTTTTCATTTTCAAAACATTTTCCCAAATACACGATGATCGTACATCAATACGCGACAGACAATATGTCCGTTTGCATCATTTGAACTCAGTTGCAACCCTGCATCACATCTAACAAAACAAAAGGAACCTTCAACAGATTTTCTAAACATGCAATTGGACAGCTGTGTGGAGGGCAGACCTATTTTCGGACCTATTTTTGGAATGCACCGTTCAGTTATTTAGTGTGCCATAAAGTGCTCTGCCTGCTCTGACTGTGGACACGGAGCGACAGAGTGTCAAACAGGACAACATGGAAGCTATGTAAGCAAGATGCGAGGCCCTGACGGAGTATTACAAGGAATCTAACAACACAATGTTCATAAACTCTGCCTCTCGGAACACTCACACTTTCCGGGTAGATTTAGGTCATCATATTGAATTTCTTCATGCCCCTTCCTTAATAAATAAATGCAACAATCACTTCTGCAATTTACTTACTATATACAGGCTGTTTGGAAAAAAAATGTGAATATGCGGCTGTTCCTGAACACAAAAATTGCATTGTAAAAGTAAAAACGTATCAAAATACTGTATATGTTTTGATTATTTATTTATTTGATTTGATTTTACACCTTATAGTCATATTAATTGTTTAGCATTTAGGTATTATTTATTCTTCTGTCAGGATGTTTGTTGTGATGAATAATCAAAGGTATGGCATTTTATTTCATCCATCTATCCACCCATTTTCTACCGCTTCAGGGTCAGGTTACAGGGGCGGCAGCTTGGGCAGGGAATTCCAGAGTTCCCTCTCCAAAACCCCTTCTTCCAACTCTATTTACACACAGACACACAACTGGAAGTTGGGCAGCCAAGACACACGCTATGAAACGAAGATAGACTGTTGGAAACAAATGGATATCATTTCATGTTGTAAATATAAGTCGGTGCTTCTGATCGTGTTTAAACCCACAGAGAATCCCTTGCAGGTCTCCATCATCAAACATCTATCAATGTTCAGGATTCAGCCAAGGGTTGAGTATGCCAATAACAGTTGGTAATATCAAGAGTTGAATACATGTTTTGAGTCCTGCTTGTAAAAAATGGCTTGGGTAAGCACAATTTCTGATTCTGATAATGGACAACCTGGCCATTACGGAATTATCTGAACCACGCCACCAGCAAAGTGAATGAATTAGTCAACGTCCAAAAATGGCTGTGTTTCCCGCTCCCTCTCCACTTAATGAGTGTGTGTATTTGCGTATGTGTGGTGTCTATCGTGACTTTTTCACCCCACCCCACATGTAACATGAAGACTCATTTCACTTTACATTTGCCGTATTGAATTCATAATTGCTTGTTGGCCATATAACTTCCTGTCTAATGAAATGCTTTCATGGTAATCAATAAAGGAAATAGAGCGGATCCATTTAAATGTTGTGGCAATAGGAGACACTCATCAGGCTGAACTGTTTTGCTTGGTTCGCCGGTGAGTTACCACATCCGCGAGTGTCTAGCATGTACAAGAGCAGTGGAGTTGATTCTATTTCCGAATCTTCAATTGGGTCCTGCTATGAGTGATGACAAAAAGGAGAGGAGGGATGGATGGCTGTCTGCGGTTTCTGGACCAATCCTGGCCCTTGAGTGCCCCTTCCCCAATCTCTCAAACCCGCTCACGGCAGATTGTGCTTACTTTCATTTAGTCCGACCGATTTGTCTTCCTTCTAAAGTACAGTCCACTGCAAAGATGTAATTCCATAAAAGCATTCAATCAATACACCTAACGTGTAGTCTCATCTATCATTTCTGATAACAAAAAGAAAAAAAAATCAAATATGGGAAATTGTCTCGAAGAGTTTATATGTAAAGGCATGTCTGTTTGAGTGGGACTAACCTGGGGCACATTGCAATCAACAAGCTGAGGAGGTGCAGGCCAAAATAGCTGGTCGTGAATGAGAGGCAAATAGATGCACAACACTGAGCTGTCCGATGGATGGCATAACACTGAGTGGTTTTGTCACTCTATTTTCAAAGCAGTAATCAACCCATGAGGTGTATAATGTCAACAGAGAGGTAATATGTATTTCTTTGCTCCCGGAAACCTGAACATTTCCTGGAAGATATAAATGCAATAGCCACACAGACACTTGCAGCCACCTACAGAGACCTCATTAATCTCCTGTAACAGGACTCTATCCTCCAGCTCAAATATTACCGTAAATGGTGATGCTTATCTGCAAGCAGCCCTGCCCTTGAAATGGGAGCTTTTTCCATTGCAGGCTAATTCAACAACCATTAACTGGTTGGCACATTTTCCACGGGTATATACTGTAAATTGCTTTAAGCCGATGCTTGCTTTTTGCACATTGAAATACAAACACAAATGTTCTCTCCATTCTGTCTCTCTCTTTAATACCCACCGCTAAGTTTCATACTCACCTCCATCTTGACATCCCTCCATTCTCTTTACACATAAAATGAGCATATATTGACTTTTAGCTTGAAGCAAGGTTGAGGCAATAGCTTAATAGCAGCCAATAAACATAAGTTGCTTCCATTTACACTAATACTTCGATCTTGTTCATACTCAGCAAGACATGGGTATGGCTAGAAATCAGTGGTACATTTTAACAGGGTATCCCCCTGTGCAAATGTTTGATCTACCTGATAAAGAAGGCAAGCCGCTGTATTAAGGGCATTTATGTGGTTGGCCGTGGCGGTGTGCAGGTATAAAGTGGGCCCAAGCGTAAACTGGCAGAAATTCAAGGGAATCTCTAAAAAAAAACATGCATTGCAACAAACAAAAGGTACAGGGTAGCGGGGATTTAAAAAAAAGAAAAAACGATTATGCATAGTACAAAACATCATCACAATAAAACAAATAAACAGATTACTAACTCTCTACCATAGTTGACAGAACATACAACAATGGGCAAAGCTGAGAGGAAGAGGGCATGGGAATTACAGTGACTGCAAAAGCGCTGATGAAATGAACAAGCACACCAGGACGGATTTGAGTGGATGGGGAGAGTTGATTGATCTGATTGACACAATAGGAGCAGGACTGACGAGAACAGGTGAACAGGCAAGACACAGAGAAAACAAACCAAAAATATGTCCCAAAATAAGAAACTTAAATCACTTATGACCAATGTGACATTAAACCAAATGACAAAACACATATCATGACAAAGGGGGCTGTTTGGTATGAAACTATCTTAAAAAAAGTAAATAAAAAATGATGTCTACCCTTTGCCAGGTAAATCACTGAATTATCTTATGGCCAGTAACTAATACCGGAAAGCTCTTAAGTCACACACTGCAAGACAAAAACACTTGAAGTCAAATGAAGATCAGAGGCTCTCGTCACACCTTTGCCCATCCAGAACTGACAACAGGACAGCTGCAGCCTCACTGATGAAGGGTTGAAATATTCCCCGCCGCTGTGTTTGTGCATCTTCCCATTTGTCATTTTTATATTCCTTTTAACACCCTTAGCCACTGAGCAGGTGGCTACTTACATGTAGCCAGCCCATCGGTGAATGTCACAAGGTTTCCACACACTCAAGAATACATTTCCAAAGAAGCCACGCAATGATTCACAAGCCTGAAATTCATTCTATGCACACACATGAAGAGGGCCTTGCATGGCAAACAAAGTATTGGCCCGAATATAAGACGGCACTGATTATAATACGACCCCCTCTTTTTCAAAACTCCAGTTTGAAAACTCCGGTTTCGAACACCAAAAGTATTTTTTATACAGAAAATGATTACAGTAAATCTGAAACAAATGATTATCTAAATATGTAAACTAAAGTGCAATCACATTTGTAAATGAATGGCTTCTGGTTTTTGAAATGTAAATTACATCATAACTTCTCCTCAGCTGCCGGTTAACCTGGCCGATCTTTGACCCACTTTTCTCCATTTTCTTCTCTTTTCTTTCTTACCGATAGTTTTATTTTTCTTCTTTGTGCTACTGCTATTTTTATTTTTATTCTTTGTGACAGGAGTTCACTTTGGCCTGCGGAGTTCAAGTTCAGCATTCACCTCAATGATATCTGGCGCCATCTGGCGTCGTGAATGGGTATAATGTCTAGACCCAGATTATAAAACGACCCCCACTTTATTTCAATGCAAAAAACACCCTCTTATATTCGGGCCAATACGGTACATGGGAAACTACAGCAACATGATACAAACTAATCATTCATGTACTCATTCATTCATTCATTCATTTTCCGAACCGCTTCATCCTCACTAGGGTCGCGGGGGGTGCTGGAGCCTATCCCAGCAGTCTTCGGGCAGTAGGCGGGGGACACCCTGAATTGGTTGCCAGCCAATCGCAGGGCACACAGAGACGAACAACCATCCACGCTCACACTCACACCTAGGGACAATTTAGAGTGCCCAACGAGCCTGCCATGCATGTTTTTGGAATGTGGGAGGAAACCGGAGCACCCGGAGAAAACCCACGCAAGCCCGGGGAGAACTCATTCATGTACTACCAAAGGCAATTATTAATCGATCAGTTTGCATTTGCGATGAGAGGGTTTCAAACAATCACATTCTTTCAAGAGAATATTTGATGGTGAATCTCAGGATTTATAATTGCCTCCCATTATGTGTGTTTTAGAAATTGCATTGGTCAAATGCACCACTCGGAGCCCTTACTATACAAATCATGTCAGAGAAAATAAATTTACATTTTAAATATGCTTTGTGAAACCCATTTTAGGTGTATGTAAGATCCATTCATCCCTCCATTTTCTGATCCTTTTATCCTCACGAGGGCCGTGGGCATGCTGGAGCCTATCCCAGCTGTTTTTGGACAGTAAGCGGGGGACACCCTGAACTGGTTGCCAACTAATCACAGGGCAAATATCGACCAACAACCACTCACATCACAATCACACCAAAGGACAAATAAGAGCGATCAATCAATCTTCCATGCATGTCTTTGGAATGTGGGAGGAAACCAGAATACCCGGAGAAAACCCACGCAGGCATGGGGAGAACATGCAAACTCCACACCCGACCTGTGCACTGTGAGGCGGACGTGCTAACCAGTCGATCACTGTGCCGCCGTTCGTAAGATACGAAGGGCACTCAATGACACTAACCATGCCTAACAAAAAAAAGAAAATGTTTCGGGGCTGTTTCTTCAGCTCAATAAATCTCCACATTTACTCATGATCCTGAACACTACCATAATCTTTATGTCCCTACTTTAAGAGGCACTGAATAAACAAGCATTTTATGATATCGTATGTGTGCATGTCACTTTGTGTGTATGACTGTGCCTCTCTCATGTGGCGAGATACAAAAGGGTGCCAGCTCGACATTCGCAAATTGAATTCTGCCCAAACGTGACAGTGATGAAGTGTTGTTCCTAGCAGCCGTGATTGTCTTTATCTTCACTCTTGTCCATGAGTAGTGCAGCGTGCCTGCCGGCTCCATAGGCATCATCCTCACAGCCAGTCCTGCTCATCTGTAAATGACAGCGTTGGAAAATCAAATTACATCATACATATTTTATCAGCTCAAAATTCGGGTGAAAGCCTTATGTTGGTGTGTGCCTCCATCTTTTTCACAGCATGCTTTCCACTTTTTTGTTGTGAATAGAGGTTTCCTTAGCCTTCAGGCTAGCTTTTAAGAATAGGATGCAGTGCAGGGAATTGATCCGGGTTCATGGGTAAAAGCTTTTACGATTATGTCAGTTAGAAAACAAAGTTTGGCTTTCCTGTATTTCTCTTCAGGCATGTAGAGAATCTCAATGTTGCACTCTGACTCTGCGCTGATTTCAAAAGAAGAAAAACAGGAAGGCGAAAGAGAGCAGATATAGAGGCGCACGAGGAAGAGGTTAACCGAGGCAGATGCTGGAATTGAGGCTCAAATATCTCAGCAGAGCAATCTTTCTCAAACAAAGGAACAACAGGAAAGCTATGTCTGTTAGGGCAAAATAAATTCAATGAAAAGAAGGAAACTGAGGGTTTGTACTGGAGAGGTGGGCGACCAAGTAGGAAACAAAATCAAAGAAAAATATTTCTGCCAAACAGTATGTGGGAAAAAAACCCAGCAATACCTGTACCTCAAAACGATTTGTTGTTTGTTTGTGTGTGTGTGTGTGTGTGTGTGAATTGTGAATTACACAATTAGTGGTTCTGGGCCCTTTTTTACAGATTTAACAGGCAATGTGAAATTGTTCTGCAAATTGTGTGTGTCCAAAAATATTGCGTTGAACACTGCCCCACCATTTCCTCGACTGATGCCGCGATTGGTGTGGGCTTGTGATGTGGAGATTGCGTGTTTCTCACATATGCATGTTCTCACAATGCTTGTGTGGGCTTTGTCCGGCTACTCTGTCTTCCTCCTATCCTTCTTTACCCTATCCAATCCAAAACATGAATTTGAGGTCATTTGAAGACTATAAGTGTGTACGCTGAAATGTTACATGATCTGCGATTGACTGGTGAGAGAGCCTTCATTGTGATACCAGAAAACAGCAAAGTAAAGGGAAATAGACTGTGGCTGTGGCTCCCGACAGTCGTTGATGATCATCGTGTGTGTGTGCGTGTATATATATATATATATTGCTATATATTATAGCTCAAAAATTCACCTCTCAGGCTCAAAAAATCTTCTAAGGTTTGAGAAAATGAATAGCATCATAGCAACAAGCGTCCTGGGTAATTTCAATCAAGAACAGTTGCCATGGTGAAGTTCAGCATGCACATTCTGTCTCTGTGTTGTGATTTCAAGCGTTGGGGGTCCACGATGGGTAAGAGGCTCCGAAATACATTCATCAGTCTTGTTTTTGTCTTAATTTGTCCAAGCAGCATTGTGAAGTTTGTAATCACGGGTGTTACATCCGTGGGATATGCTGCAATATTAACATTTTTTCCAATGACAGGTTTTAACACCACCATCTTGCCAACACCTCCTTCCAAATTTTAAAATAACGGGGAAAAAATGACCATAGAAACAACATGCCCATATGCTCCTTTCGGTATGATTGGCCTCTGTTTGTAGCAATGAACCAAACAAAACAAGAAAGGAAAGGGTCTGAGCGTGAGGGTCCTTCAGAGCAAGTGACATTTTCTTTACATGCCAGCTCTGAAGGCCTCCTGCTCGAGAGCCTTTGAAGTGGCAAGAAAGTACCATTGCCTGACTGTTTTCTCTTCCCCTTTGCCAAATCAAGCAAAATCACCTTTGACATACTGCAGATTATTCAAATGTTTTCCATCTTGCTTACAATCGTTTTTATTGCCTTCTTGCAATTGAAAATGTTGCATCAATTTTTGGGCTGCTCAATTCCTACATCCAGATTTGTCTCATTACCTGTATGTTTAAGTCACATATGAACAATATTGGGAGCACTCAACTGGTTAGCATGTCCGCCTCACAGTGCAGAGGTTTGATTCTGACTTTGGCCTTCCTGTGTGGAGTTTGCTTGTTCTGCCAATGCCTGCGTGGATTTTCTCCGGGTACTCCGGTTTCCTCCCACATCCAAAAACATGCATGCCAGGTTGATGGAACTCTCTAAATTGTCCTGAGGTATGACTGTGAGTGCAAAACGGCATTTGCCTTTGTGTGCCCTGCGATTGGCTGGCAACCAGTTCACATGTCACAAAAATAATCACAAAAATAAAGCTCTAGTCTCAATTTACTCACAAACTGACAGTGTAAAATCTGGGCCTGCTCAATTAAAGACGAACTGATTTACTCATGGGAAACAGTGACTTAATCTGTTGGATGAATGTCAACGTGTGGTAATTCTGAACTATTTCAGTCAAATTGGATAATTTCTTCAGGCAGCCCTAATGAATTATGCCTACACGCTAGGGTGCCATAGCACCCAAGTAGGGGAACACTGCTATCACTGTCGATTTGATTTTCCACTGTCAGATTGCTCAACCGTGTCCTCAAAACTAATTAAAAGACACTAGTTTTATGCAAAAAAAAAAAAAAAACATAGAAAGTTGCGTATGTTGACTTTTGCCTGAATTACCCTCCACTGTAACTTATGCTGAGGTTGTGTGTACAGTACAACAAACACACAAACTCGTACGTGCACACAAATCACACATCACATGGACACAGATGCACACTCACCACACACAACATAATGAAAGATTTTATTCTGTGCTCCCTCCCATCTGCAGGAAAGTCAATGAAAATGGAGATTGCCCTTTTCAGACCAAATAAATACCAAATAGAGAGAGAGGGAGGGAGAGGGGGGGGAGAGAGAGAGAGGGAGCAGTGTCACTAGTTTCCCCCTAGGTTACTATCAATGCCCATATCGATGCCCAAAGTATTTGAGTCCTGCGGTCATGGATGACCTATGAAACTCAGAGGTCCCACTTTAGTTACCGATGATTCTAGGAAAACACCCACACACACCAAGCTTGTCTAAAGCCAAGTTTGCTTATTTTCCCAATAAATATAGGATGGGTTGCAAACTAAATTTAAATGTGTAGACGCTGTTCCACATTACACAACAGGAAAGAAAAAGAGGCAGCTCTGAAACGATTTTGCATACTGCATTTGTCATAAACACAGTCCCTTTCATCCATCAGAAGCTCACAACAGCTGAGGGGCTGCAGAAGCAAAATACTTAGAAGGTACCTTCTGGCGAACTTTCTGTGATGCTCAGAGGACTTACATGTTAGGTCTGTTGAGTTGAGCAGAGAGCATGGTATATCTGCAACACTTCAAACCCTACTGGGAATGAGGTAGGAAGGATGAAAAGGGGTGGAAATCAGAAGGGGAACAAACTCACAACTTCCCCCCTTCCTGAAAATAGCTCGTGTAGAGGGCGTTATGCACTCAACTAAGGGTACTTGCCCCATGAGAGTTAGCGGAAGAGGGAAGGAGGAGGAGAAGGATCAGACGCGGCTTTTGTTGCGCTCTACAGGGTAGCTTGTTGACAGGTCATTGCCTCTGCAAGCTCAGGGGTGTACATTGTTTCATCCCAATTTGAGTCTGATCACAAATTTCCTGACAGCTGATTTCATTCTGTCAACTCCGAAAGTAGTGCAAGAGAAAAGAAGTTTGATTTGTAATGTATCTTTCCTGCGCTCATACCCAACTAGCCCAGATCATTAACCCTTCCCTATTGCCTGTACCAAATGCTCGTTGCCCAGAATTCATTTATTGATCTGGTCACACTTTTGGTAGAAGCTTAAGCACTTTATCTAATTAGACACCACTTGCAAATATGTTCACACACCCACCCACAATACATATTTTGCACTGTGATTCACTTGTGTTGCATAGTCTGAAGCACAGGTAGCAAAGGTGAAACTCATTTAAAGCACAGGTATCTTCTCAAATACTGAGACACAGTTGTTGAAACTTTTTTGTGAACTACAAACACAAAACCCCACTTCAAAAAACATTCAGACTCTTCCTGGAAAACCAAACTTTGCATCAAAACAATTCAAATGGTGCACAAAACTAAACGGTGTGATTACATTAAACCCCAAGTGAATCAAAGCTCGATTGGCAGACCGGGGTGGTGGTCCCTCTTCTTAAGAAGGTGGTATGTCCCAACTACAGAGGGAACACACTCCTTAGCTTCCCTGGCAAGGTCTTTTTCGGTGTCCTGGAGAGGAGGGCCTGTCGAGAAGTCGAATCTTGGATTCAGGAGGAGCTGTGCTGTTTTCGCCAATGCCGTGAAAGAGTGGACCAGCTTTACACCCTCGTTGGGGTCCTCGAGGGTGCATAGGGATTCGCCCAACCAGTCCAACTGTGTTTTGTTGACTTGGACAAGGCATTTGACTGTGTCCCTTCAAGTATCAAGGCAATTTGTTCACTAGTGAGGGCAGGAAGGAGCGGGAGATTGACAGGCGGATGGGTGCAGTGTCTCCTGTTATGCAGACTCTGTATCGTTCTGTCATGGTGAAGAAGTAGCGTAGCTGAAAGGGGAAGCTCTTTATTTACTGGTCTGTGTAGTTTTTGCCGTCATCCATGGTCACGAGCTTTGGGTTTTGACTGAAAGAAAGAAATCTCCAAGACAAACGGTCCAAAGGAGTTTGGGCGTCCTGGCTCTCCTTTAACCCCCATGCAGTAATTATCCCAAAATTGGACATTTCAGACACTTTGGACGATTTTGGACTGTTGGACAAATGGACACCACAGACAAAACAGTGAAAAATAACTCCACAAAGCTGAAATTTTGCATAGGATGTATATCTATGTCTTGGCCAATTCCCACTGAACATTTTGAGGGGTTGAAAGTGAAAAAAAAATTAAAAATGAAAAAAGTTGTTGCACATTGGAAGAGGGACATTTTTGGGACGTAATACCCTTCATGCAGCCGCTTAAAAATACTGCATGAGGGTTAAAGACAGGATGAGGCAAGAGAGGCATCCTCACCAGGTGCCTGAGCCACATCATCTGACTCCTCTTGATTGGTCTTCACCTAATCCTTGTGATTTCATTTTCAGTCCACAACATGTGGCAAAAAGGTCACTCCTTGAGATAAAAATGGTTGGATTTTGCTGCTTCATTCAGATGACACCAATGCAGCATTAATCAGAATCCTGTGTTTATAGTAGTGGGGGCGCATATAACATTATTATTTAGAAATATTTACTCTTAATAAGCCCTAGAAGTGAAGAAAGGTTGTAGGCAATGTATATGACATCTGTAGTACTGTCTGTCATTTGTAAAATTGCAGCGTGACTGCGGGCATCCTTGCGTATCAATGCATGTGGCCAAGTGGGGCAAGGAGAGGACCAAAGAGGAGGTCATTATTGTGCTCTGGTGAAACATCCTTA
This sequence comes from Hippocampus abdominalis, assembly GCA_018466805.1. Taxonomy (NCBI): domain Eukaryota; kingdom Metazoa; phylum Chordata; class Actinopteri; order Syngnathiformes; family Syngnathidae; genus Hippocampus; species Hippocampus abdominalis. The sequence goes on along the minus strand of CM031695.1, from coordinate 20,819,948 downwards.
TTCACTCATCTGCCCACGATCACCATCTGTCCTGCTGAACACCAACTCACACACAACTAGCGTCACACCAAGGACAACCCAACCCACACACATGCATGCTATTTATCTTCACACTGTGCTGGATCACAGGGCACTGTACATCACTTCCCGATTCCCTTTTCGTATTTTGCCGTTTCCCTTCTTCATTAGGTGGACTTCAGTTGTCGTTTTTGCTCGTCTTTGAAGTTGTGATTGTTTTTGCTGAATGCAAGTCTGCTACTGGAGCCGCTTCTCTTTAGAAGACTTTAGTGTAGTTTTGTTCATGAAGACTCATTGTAAAGATGAGCAGGGCTGTCATTCGTGAATGATGGCACATGCAAGGAAGGGTATTGAAAATGGTTCATGGTAGGAGGGAGTGCAGGACTTTTACTGGAAGTAGAAGGAAGTCGTTAAAGGCAAGAACAACAGAGTCTCAACGACAGATGTCGAGTGGACAGTAAAAAACATATAGTATACCTCTGGATACTTTGGCATGCATGACAAATATCCAGGATGGTATTAAAAACAATGAGATGATGTGAAGCATTGTAATGATGCACCTGACTATCCATTACTCCCCACTTGCTCCCTGCGCTCTAGAGGAAAAGGAAAAAATAAATAAAACTTTAAGAGCAATTTGCAGTAATGCACTATGCCATAATTCTGTCTGCTGGCTGCATCACCACCGGACCATAATTGACATTTTACTTATAAATGATGGACAAGAACATAACATCACAAGAGGAACAAATCATGTCAAGGTGATTAATGAATGGATGGATTTAGATGTGTGAGTGTTTGTGTGAAAGGGTATGGATGTGTCAGCAATGAGTGGTTAGATAAAAGCAGCATCAAGGTGAACATTTGGATTAGATTGGAGAATGTATCCTATTTCCCAGCCTGCCACACTCCGGATTGTGCTGATGTATACGTTGAACTAATGTGTTGACACGTTAAGATGAGCAACCTGAGCTGCATTGAAAACAATGTTTAGGCTCATGCAGGTTAAAAATTTGTGTAAATTATTAAGCGGAAGGTTTTGACAATTGCATTGGATATACGAAATGCCACTGCAATAGAATTTAATCTTCACATCAACTACATCGACCAGAACTTTATGGGTGAATGATGCTGACGGCAGTAGAGTGGCAAGTGGTTAGTACTTCTGCCTCAAAGTTCTAAGGTTGGGGGTTTGAATCTTGGCTCACCCCTTCAACCGAGGGGTTTATATTTGTTCCCTGTGTTTGTGTGATTCTCCTTGTGCTCTGAATTTCACTTTGTTGGTGTTGAAGAGGACGCCGGTGGACTTTTGGCCGCTTTGTTTGGTGGGGCCAGCATCTGGAGTAGTTATACTTTGTAACGCCTGAAATTGTATTGCTCTTTACCAAGGGGGAAAAAGGTAAAAAAATGGGAAACAAAATACAAGCAAAAGGAGTGACGGGAGCAAAGTCTTGGATAAGTTAAAGACACCATTGCATTCTGTGCGTGTCTGGGTGTGTGTCTACTCATCCCGGGGGTTTAGCTTTAAGGAGCCATTAAACGCAAGATACGAGCCTGGCTGACCTCCTTGCACTCCAAACGATTTTTGATGACAGTAGGGAAAAAAAACAAAAACAGATCACTCCACCTCAAAGGTCAGCCCATGTGTTGCCACCATGGCGCTTTAATGAAAACAATTGCCGGGCAATGTCTCAGAGGTCTCAAGCAGTTAGAAAGGGTAGGATGTTGAATCTAGAGGAAAATAATGGGGCTAGGCGAAACTGACTAGACATGGATGATGACATAAAACAACATCATGCATCCTGCGAGAAGTCAGAGACAATATTTGACCTCCTCTAGGCAATATTTGACACTGCCCCGAGCACTGTCAATGCCATTTGCCTGACGTGAATGCTGTACACCATAGGTGTGAGTATACATCTTTGCATCCACCCAATCAATCTTGCACCCATCAAGGGAGCATGTGGATCAATTCTGAACAAGAGCAAGCATGAGCTATTTGCCAAGTGCCCCACACAGAAGGGAGGCAAACACGACGTTCTGTCATGTCCGCACATTTGCAAAGGTTCAAAATTGAAAACACAATAGCTGAGTCCAAATTCACAGGCTGGGTCCTCCGAAGGACAAGTTACAGATTGGGTCCTTTTGAAGCCTTTGAAGGCTTATCATCATGTAGCCTCCGTGGATCGCATAACCCACGGTGAATCTGGACAGGGTTAATAGCTGTGTTCAAATTAATTGGCTGTGTCCTCCAAATGCCGAATATGGCAGCCACATGACGTTACTCAACAGCACGACTCGACCGCACACTGTTGTCCAAGTTTATTCAGCCCTCAAGAACCAGTCTTCAAATCTCGCCTCGTGTCCAAGGAGTTTCCATGGGCACTGGCCCTGAATTACGAAAATGCAACGCTCGTAGACTTCATTGCTTCGCAGTTCTTTTGCGCCATTCTAAAATCTTCTTCGACGTCAATTGTGCGCGAACTGTGACATTTGACCAATGTTACTAACCCAAAAAATGATTTTTTATCCATGGAAGATGGCCTTTCACTTTGGCCATCCTTTGCATGTCATGTGTGAACGCTCCATTATGTTGTGGACATGTCATCCAAACTTCCGTCCACACCCGCTCCCCCGCCAACATAAATCCTTTTTCAAAGCCTGATATTGGGTCATTAAGGGTCCTTCAAATTAAATGACAGGTGTCCACTTCATTTTTTACCTTTCTTCATGTCTTAAGGAGTAAGTAGCTGACTGTTCAATTCGTAAAATTGTTGACAGAGAATGTTGGCCTTTTAACCAGAGTCAAGTGCCCCGCAGCCATGGCTTGGAGGTAAGAGCCATTATAGGGAATATCTGATTTCTGTTAACTTAAGATGCTCCGATGCTTTTTCCTTACTGTGAATTGAATTTTGGGCTTTATGGTAATGGCCAAATGTAAATGAATTAAACATTTCCCTTTTTGTTCATTGCCACCACAGGCAATCCTCCTACTGTCGACAAGTCGCTGCTCTTCTCATGCAACAATCATGTCATTGGAGGAGTAAAACAATCAATTCCTTATACCTGTACTCATAATTCAGCTGTGCATCACTCTTCTACATTCATTACTCAACTTTTTATTGCGCTTTCACGAAAGCATAAGCACTTTGCAGAACACATAAAACATTGAAATGAAATGTGCAAGTCAATGTTCACATGGACCTTCATGTACTGTGCTTTGATCGCTTTGCCGACACTTAGATAACTGGAGCAAATAAGATAAGTCATTCATGGTAGCGTGATATTATTTCAGCATATTGCGAATAATTTAAAGAGTTTGATCCTATCGCTATGCGTTAGAATAGCGACCGGATATTATCACACCTATGTAGCCCAAATGCATTTGGACACCGCATGCAGTTGAGTTGCGCCGGAAGTCACACACACACACACACACAAATATGGTCTCTGAGCACAGTCCAATCAAAGCAAAGCTAATTACAGTCTTGAGCTGATGTTATGCCAGCATGGAAGAAGCTGGCCCATCGATGGCGTCTAAGCTTAAATTACTGCTTTAATTACTGATGCTAATGTTTTCCCTGCTATTAAACCTTTATGCAAAGTGGCATCCGGAGATGTTCAAATCCTTATCAACGTAGATCCCCTGAGGCCGTGGGGCTGAGGGGGGAGTGCTGAGGACTGATGTAGGAAAAATGCCATCGCTGCACTTGTATCCAATCTCCGTGGATCCTTATGAAACACCTGCTGCGGCCTTTGGCCTCAAGTCCTGGGAGAGATACCTGATTTAACTGCTGCCAAAGTAGTCAGCCCTCATCCAAGCATATGCTCTGAGGGAATTGCTGGAAACTCAGAGTGGGTGAACGGAGAGGATCTGAGGGATGATGGCTCTGGGGCAACGGGACAACTTTTAAAGAGAAAACGTGATGAAAGGTACAACAGTTGAAGAGAATAATTGTTTGCACATGGAGAGAAGTTATTACGCACGCGGGCTTGGGAAGATGCGTCGGAAAAAAACAGACCTCTGTTCGGAAAACATAAATGTACCATGACTGCTATTAGCATAGAAAGTGCAAAGTTTTACAACTTTTTTTTGTCTGAATGTTTCTCTCAGCGATCCAATCAAAATCAATAAGTCTGTGCTTCAAATACCTGTTCATTGGATGTGACCACCATTTCACACACATTGTCTCAACATAAGAAGTCCTTATATTTAATCTGGCGCATGCCTTAATTGTAACAAAGATTTAAATGCAGATGAGTGCTTTGATAATTTTCGGCCACCGAGTAGGCTAAGCAGGCCCTGATGGCACGCCCCTGTTAAATACACCCTTGGAATGTTTTATTGACATTATAGACACTTTTTTTTAAAGTACCGGTATTTAAACATACTTTTAAAACAATACACACACTTTGAAATACATTATATATTAACAGAGTGCAAAAGCCTGATAACTAAAAAAGATTGTATAAACAGTATAAAAATACAGGTGGACTGAGAAGCATGAAGCGCAATATGCATTTGTTTCTACAGTATGTATCACGGAGTCAAAACGTAGTAGAATGGCAAATAAGAAAGAAGTAAATATCCAACCATCCATCCATTCTCTACAACTTATCCTGGGCCGGGTCGCAGGAGCAGCAACTTTAGCAGGGGAGCCCAGCCTCTCCCCAGTGACTTCTTCTAGTTCTTCCCGGGGGGATCCCAAGGCATTCCCAGGCCAGCAGGGTGACGTAGTTTCTCCGGCGTGTCCTATGTTGTCCCCGTGGCCTCTTGCCGGTGGGACCTGTCCGGATCTCACCAAGGAGGTGTCCAGTGGGCATTCTGATCAGATGCCCGAGCCACCTCATCTGGCTCATCTTGACGTGGAGGAGAAGCGGCTTGACTCTGAGCCCCTCCCACCTGGCCGATCTTAAATATTATTATTATTGTTATTATTATTACGGGCTACAAAGTGGACACACACACTAGCTCACAACCATCTGACAAATTTCCGTTGTTTACAAAACTAATATTGCCTTAATAGTCAGAGAGCACATCAACTTCTGAGCCACATTCAGTAAGTGTGATGTCACTAACAGCAGTGGATACCAGCTAAATCCAAATACGCTCTGCTTTGTATGTGCGTGTATAGCTACTGAAGGGTTATTTCCGGGCAAAACAGCCTTGACAAAATTGTGCTGACAGAGGGGATCTCTCTTTTGTGTTGGACTAGAATAAAGTTGTTGCATGAGACTTGGAAACTGCTGAGTAAAGAAGACAAGGAGGAAGCCTCCCTACACTGCCTCAAGCGTGAATTAGCCGCCATACTACCTGCCTGTATCCGTTCTTATCCAAAGCAACAGATTTGGGGTCACAGGGATGAAAATGAGGGTAATCTCGTCCATTCTAATCCAGCCTTGTCTTGCATTGCAGGATGAGGATCCACACAGCACATTCTGGAAAATAGAATGTCTCAGGCATCCCCAAAACACCGTTCCTCGAGTGGAAGTTAGCCTGCAACCTTGAGAGTGCATCAGCGAAATACAACCAAGAGGACAACAAAGTTAGTAGCAAACTAATTCATTTGGAACATTTGAAAAATGTTTATTTTTCAATTAGTTTACACGCGAAACACAACCATTTTATATAATCAGTTCAAAGTACATAACACCCTGATGGCTGATCTGAAGGCGACATGAAGGAGGCCCCCTTGGCTGTTTGTGGTGTGTTATGATGTTTTGTTTTTCTCTGCACACTGGGCACAGCATCTACTTTGTCTGCGCTTGTGTCTGTGCGTCAACTGGGGAAGAATGAAGCCACTTTTTTTTTGTATGGCTGATGGTATCTGGGCTGCCAGCACAGTGTTTTGCCGGCGTGCTCTCAAGCACAGGACAACTCAAAAACACCGTGATCGAGCTCTTAAACCTGCAAGTTTATAGACTTCTTCCGTCACCGAGCGTGATGGAAGACATTCTCGTGGAATTACAGTGGCGACCCACGCCAACGTCGAGACGTTCCAGGAGGATCAGGAAACGAGGCAGGAGAGGAGGCAGGGTGCGGAGAGCTTTCAAACTTCCATTCCCGCCCATCCTGCTCTGCAATCCGCGATCACTCAAGAACAAACTGGACGAGCTGCACACCCAGGCAGGAGCAAGCTTCGAATATCGTGAGTCTGGCTTGCTAGTGTTTACGAGACCTTGTTTCACGCGGATGTTCCGGACAATCTCATTCAAGTGGACGGGTTCACGCACATATGCGCGGATCGAGAGGACTCTTCCGGGAAAACGAGAGGGGGCGGTCTCTGCGTCTACCTTCGCGACAGCTGATGTAGGAACTTCGTCCCTAAAGACGGATTCTGTAACCCTGATCTGGAGTTGCTGTGCATATCCCTGCGACCACACTACCTCCCGAGAGAGTTTACCAACATATTTGTGTGTGTCGTGTATGTGCCACCAAAGGGGAATGTCGCGAAGATCACGGACTGTATCCACCAGCGTTTACAAGATAAACCTGATGTCCCCATGTTAATTTTAGAGGATGTAAATCACTGTAATCTGGATACATGTAAATCACTGCCTGGCTTTCATCAGTATGTTAAATGTGACATGAAAAATAATAATATCCTTAATAAATGTTCTGGAAATATTAAGGATGCCTATACTGCTAGAGCCCTGCCTCCACTTGGAAGCTCAGACCATAAGGCTATATACCTACTTCCCATCTAGAGGTCAGCCTTGAAGTCTAGCATGCCAGAAATCAAAACTGTGAATGTGTGGTCAAACGACAAAGTAGAGGAGCTCAAGGGAATCTATCTCTGCACAGACTGGAGTGTCTTCTTCCAAGACACACATGTTCATGATGCTGCAGGAGTAATAACAGACTATGTCTCCTTCTGCATGCACATTATCCCTCAAAAAATTTTAAAAATATATGCAAACAATAAGCCGTGTATCACGAAGGATGTTATTGAATGCATAAGGAGGAAGAAAATAGCCCGTAGGCTCAGTGACACCGCTGGGCTGAAGTTGACCCAGAAGGTTCTCAACCGGCAACTAAGAGCAGCTCGGTCTAAACACAAAGAGCGGGCAGAGCAAGCCCTGACTAGTTCAAACACAAAGAGGTTGTGGGACTCAATTCGCACCATGACAAACATGGACACGAGGAAGAAACCCCTGTCGGCTCAGGATGAGAAAGCGAGGGCAAGGGAGATAAATGATTTCTACATGCGTTTTGAAGTTGACACTTCCAAAGAATGTAATGAATTGCTATGCAATCTGCAGTGCAATTCTAATAACAGGGTGTTAATCAACTCAGCTCGTGTTACCCGGGTTTTTCAATCACTGTGTACAAACAAAGCCACTGGACCAGACTACATGTCTGCTTATCTATTAAAAACCTTCGCTGAGGAACTAACACCGGCCTGGCATCCTCCCTTCCAGCTGTCTATAGACACAGAAGTGCCGCAGCTCTTGTAATTCCGGTCCCTAAAAAAGCCTGTCCCCAGGTTGACAATGATTATAGCCCAGTGGCCTTAAACTCCAATGCGATGAAAGGGTTAGAGAAGATCAATGTAGAGAAACTATGCAGCGAGGTGGAAGCTTCAATGGATCAATATCAATTTGCCTACACTAAAAACCGTAGTACGAGTGATGCCGTGTCTACTATTCTGCACTTTCTTCTGAGTCATCTTGAGAACAGGAGGGCATATGCCAGATTGCTATTTGTGGACTTCAGCTCATTCTTTAATTCAATCCGTCCAGACATTCTGTTGAAGAAGCTGGTTCGGTTGAATGTCAATCCATTCTTCATTAGGTGGTACCACTCCTTCTTATCCAAAAGACCACAGCGTGTGAGATTTAACTCTGTTTTGTCAGATGAGGTCATGAGTAGCATGGGGGCCCTCAAGGGTTGTGTGAGCTCACCTATTCTATTCACTTTATTTACAAATGACTGTTAGCTCACACGACTCTTGAAAGTGGCCCAACGTCTGTGTGACATCTATCTATCTGTGTGACATCTATCTGAAACAACAGATCCAATCGGTGTATGCGTGTATCAAACGGGAACATTTGAACACAAACTTCATTCACATTTTAATTAAAATAGACCAGAAATATATACACTTTGATAGTCATGAAAATGAAAGTAACAAGTAACAAGCATCTTCAACTGTGCCTTCCATGGCCTTGGTTGAATTATTCATTCTTCTTTTTCCTCCTTCGCCTCCTCCTCTACCTCCTCCTTTTGTCTCATCTGGGGTTGTCACAGCGTGCCATCCTTTTCCATCGTCGATTGCTATCTTCAGCACCCCCTCTCGAACACCAACTGCCCTCATGTCTTTCCTCACTACACCCATCAAATTTCTCCGAGGTCTTCCTCTAGCTCTCTTTCTTGGCAGCTCCATCCTCATCATCGTTCCACCAGTATATTTACTATCTCTCCTCTGGGAAAATATCTCTCCACCTTATTGAATGCATGAACCATCTGAGTCCGGTCTCTTGTAACTGTGTCTACAAAACATGTAACCTTGGCTGTCCCTCTGTTGACCTTATTTCTAATCCTATCCATCCTGAATGAGAAACTTGACATTTTCATTTCTGCAACCTCCAGCTTTGCTTCCTGTTGTCTCTCCAAAGCCATTGCCTAGAAGATGTACATTTTGACTTGCCTCAACATTGTCGCTTATAAACCTTCCTTTTTATTCTAGGAAAACCTCTTCTACTACACAACCAGGGTTGGGACGGTTACTTTAAGAATCTACTCCAATTGTAAATAGATACCTGGTAAAAAAAAAAGTGTACTCATCCAACAATTTTGTGCGCCAGACTTCCCAGTCAGCCTCATTGTAGTCCCAAACACGGTAGGCTGGACTTGCGCCAGTACAAAAATTAAGTAGCGTCCATTTTCACGCCGAGCACGTGGGCGTCTGTCAACAAAAATAGAGCCCTAAGTGTTGAACGTCTTCCTTGTTTTCTATCTCATCTTCCTATAGCCACACTCTCCCCACTTTACCCCCATTCTGGAAAAACAAATTCCTCCATGTGGGCCCTGATCTTAAATGACTTTGACACCCTTTAGTTTAAAGTCATTATTTCACTTAAAATTGTCCAAACCCTCTAATGGCAGCCGATTAACAGTAATTATTCTGATTTCTGTATTCCTTCATGAAAGCAGACAGATGTGTGTGTGTGTGTGTGTGTGTGTGTGTGTGTGTGTGTGTGTGTGCATGTTTAATCAAAATAAGACATTTGCCTACATCTCATCTGTTTTTACTCGACGAGAAAGTAATGACTGGAATACAATAGCAAGCCCTCTCCGATGATGTTGCTTGATTGTTGTTTAGTTGTTTTTTCAATCACAAATCAGTAATCAGTAGGGGAAAAAGGGGGTTGGTTATACACTTTAATGCAAGTAAAATTGTATAAATGTTGTTGATTTAGCAATGGAATTATTATTGATAGAATAATCGATTCTAAAAAAATATTCAAAGTTGATATCCTTAATAACCACTGAGGAGAACAAATGCGCTAAATTCTTACTGTACATTGTGGGGTCTCATGCTGAATCAAGTGTGAAACTGGGCCTTGTTTTAGCCACACCCAAGAAATCTGGAAACTAAAATGTTGAAAAAAATGGTTAAATGCCATATCTTCCCAGTTCGGCACTCCATAGTTCACATTCTTTGCACGTTCTCAGCAGCTATCTACAAATACATACGATGTATTTAGAAATTCAGTCATACCTCGGTTTTCGAAAGTCTCTGTTCTCGACCAAATCGGTTTTTGACAATGAAATTGGAGATTTTTTACATCTCGGAAAATTGGTTTTTGACCAAACTAAGCACACCTGAATACGCCATCCGACTCCTCTTGGCTTCCTTATACAAGCTTCCTCGTGTAACGCGTTCATTGTGAGCAGACGTGTTTGTGATCTGTGCAGATCTGACTGCTTTTTTTTGTTGTTATTTCTGCGTAGAGTATTAGCCCCTAATCATCGCCGAATAAAATAGTTTCGGATTTCGAACAAATCGGTTTTCGAACAGCCTTTTGGAAAGGATTATCGTCGAAAACTGAGGTATGACTGTAAATCTCTGAATCCATTTTATGTGGTCTTTGAGAACATGTGCATTTATGGTTGAATATGGGTGACGAGTTATTGAATACATACATCCCAGAAGAAAGACTTTTAATGTATAAATTGAACAGCTGATACGCTGCTGTTTCTCTTCCGTCTCCATTGACTATGTCGCATCGCTTTTGCCATAAAATCACGGTGAGGTCATTGATTACGTAAGAGTCTCAATTGATGCTTCGGATGGGTTTTTGTTTGGTTTGAGATTTCGATCACTCGAAAAAAATTGGCGGGGCAATGATTGTCCCCTCCCTTAAAGCTAATTTCTTATGGCTGTACAACGATTGCAAGTTTGATATGTTTTTTTCTTGTTTGTACATTTCTTGTTATGATGCTTCGTTTCCCCACCTAGTGGATACTGTGTGCAGATATATCGGGTTTCATGTTGAAACAGTAAAAGAGAGTCAAATTGGAATTAAGTGCGGGGGGGGGGGGGTCTGTTTACAAGTTACGTAAGAAATGGAAATGCAAAATACAAGGTGAGACCTCTGCATAGCAGCCTGCTTTAAATCCTCCCAAGTGGCACTGCTCACTAGAACTCTGCTGTCCATAGAGACACACACAAGCATATACGGCTTGTCCTTGTGTGTACTTTGCAATTGCAGAGCTAGCCTATTGATTTCCCCTATTATTCTGCAGTTTTACTTTTTTTCGGAGAAAGTGCAGCCAGCCTCTCAGGGGATCTCAAAAGTTTGCCAAAAGACCCCCAAAATAAAGCAGTTCAAGACTAAGTGCAAACAAGATAAAAGCAGTACCATGGGTGCAAGTAAACAAAATCCAATACTTTAATAGCAGTGCTGTCACAGCTCAATTAGAGGACATTAGAGCTGCGTTTAGAGACATTTACCGCAGTCTGAGTTTGTCAAGTGACTAGTCCACAGTTTGTTTTTTTATCACTATACCCACATCACTATACATACAGTACAAAATAATCCCAAAGCATATACTATATATAGAAAGACAAAGTCAGACGTTAAAAAAAACTGACGACAGCTACCAATTTCTGGTGACCCCAGGTAAATGCCACCAGGGAGATGGACTTCCTTCAGCAGCATTCGAAATCCATATTTCAGTCAAATGTCAGGTCGTGTACAACCGTACACTTGTGAGTCTTTGAGCGTGTGTGTTGGTGCGTGGGCACTGTCATACAGTGACCTCGTGCAACCCTGAGATTAAAGTGCATCCTCGACAGAGGCACAAGAACAGCACAGGTGGTCAAGTCGACAGGACGCACAAATCTTAAGTAACACACACATATGGGCTTGCTGACACGGGCAACACTTTTGTGTTTTACTTGTTCCCGCATCAGTTAAAGTGATAAAACCACCCAGTGTAATTCAAAGGCATACGTGCTTGTGAAAACGGCCATAAGAATGAAAATTGGGTGTCTGCAGAATTTCGACAGCCCCCTAGAGAATAAAAGTCCTCCCAAAGAGATTTATCACTTCTGCTTTAAGTCAGAGTCGGCCAGCGTGGCTATGCAAAATGCATGCAAATGGGCAAAGTTTGAGTAGGCTCTTAAAACTAAGTGTTAATTGAGTATTAACACCGGACAACTGTTGTGGACTCATCATTTTAACAACTAATTATGGCCAAATCTAATGGCACCTTTGGAATTACTGCAGCGTCATCACAGATGCATTGCAACAATTATGGCTCAGCATAATGTCGCATTAGAATCAGCCCAATAACTCAAAGTGACTCACTACAGTAACATTTTCTTTTTAAACCACTTTACTTGTCTACTTATGCATTTTGTTTCTGTTCTGCGGTAGTAGTACTGCCACTGGCATGCAAGTTCTCAGCAAAAGGATTGTTGAAGAAAATGAAACAAAATAAAAAATTGGGGGGGGGGGAAACACTTTCGTTCACAAAATATAATTAAAACGAGAGTGCTTCTTAAGAAATGATGACAACCTGAATCAGAATCCTCTTTATTGGCCAAGTATGTAGAACACATAAGGAATTTGTCTCCGGTATAACACGCTGCATTGGTATCATCATACACAAGGACATGACAAATAAGTATGGAAAAATAAGTATGCAAGGACATTTCGTAATGTAAGTGTCCTGGTGCGTAATGTAGTGCGGTGGTACCACCCAGTGACAACTGTGAGACAATGTGCAAAGTATCAAGCAGAGCTAAAGTGATCAGTGGTAGAATACAATACTATAACAGCTGTACAGTTGGTGCAGAAAATCATTGAACCATTTTAAAGTGACCAGTAGCAGTATTTGTTGTACAAGAAGTGTGCAATTGTGCAGATGTCCTTGAGCGCTTTGAAGTGTCTGGTGCGGTGGAGTAGACGTCAGTGACTGTTTAGGGAGTTAATGGCTATATATATAGTATAGTGGATAGTTACACCGAAAATATCCTTCGTTTTAATCTGAAGCTTCAATTAATATCGCACGTGAGCTTTTGGGATTCATTTCAAACTATTTATTTCAGGATTGCTGCACAAACGTACAGAAAAAGGAAGGTGACTTAGGAATTGTAGTTTACCCTTTGTTGCACGAGACTTTTTTTTTTTTTTAATCTTGCACTTGACAAATACTCAATATTTTAAACAACAACTCAAACATATCCAATAACTAATAAAAACTGAACTAAAACTAAACATTTTGCTGAAACTAAATGTTCACGTCAATGAAAATTCCCAAACTATTTTAGCCTATGTATGGAAGTGTCAAGTTTGGAAGGTGGTCGGTCGAGGACCCCAAAAAGCAGGGAGGCAGGAGGGCTGAACAAAATATAATAACAAAAAACCACTTGCAGGGTACACTGGAGAAACTAAATCAAGCATACAAACAAAGTCCTGAAAATCACAGAAAACCAAACGAACACCTATGATAGAAACAAAATGCAACAGCAGCACACAGATACATACAATGATCCAACAAAGACTGATGAAAGCCAGGGAACTCAATACAAGCAAAGTGACGAGACAACGAGAAACACCTGGACAAGACACAAAGAGTTGAGGGAGCTGATTGGTTAAACACAAGGGACCCGGATGATGAGAACAGCGGAAGACAAAAAGGGCACGAACAAAACCAAGTGTAATCTAAAGAAAAACATAACAGGAAGACTGAAATTGTCCGTTTGTTCCAACGTATGTCACTCTTGCAAATATGTAATATCAAATCACACAGCCAATCAATCAGCTTGTAGGGTGTTCTATGAAGTGTTTCATACTTGGAGGTAACCTTAAATCAAGAAATTAAAAGCCCTCCTGCAATTCACAAGGGCAGACAGGTCAATTGTGGAATCAAACAATGCGCGTTGAATTAACTCGGAGTGAAGAAACAAATAAACTTAGTGCGGTCACAGTGACTCTTTTAATGGGGGCTTTTTTTATTTTTTTTTTGAAAATTGGATCATATCATTGATTAGCCACTAGGGGTTGAGAATACCGGATTATCTGCGCTAATGACACATCTCCTTCAATTATCTGCCATCCCACTCATATTATAACAGTACATGCTGAATAAACAGATGGACCAAGACCTTGAAAAAACATTTTGACAAGTGCCTGCAATTTAAAATGCACAGCTTTTCTGGTCATCCATCCCGTCCTTTTTGTGGAGCACCTGTTGTGGTCTGGAGCTTGTCCCATCTGAGCGCTGGGGCACATCCTTGGCCCATTGCAGGGTACATATGGACAAACAATTGTTCGCATTCACACTTGTGGAGAATTCCGAGTCTTCAATGAACATTCAAGCTCCACACAGAAAGACCGTAAAGAATGTAAACGTGGAGGATTTCATCAGACAGACCCAATATTTCTCAAGAAAAAAAAAAAAAAAGAATGTCGTAAATCAGAATTCACACACACATACTGTATACCTTTTTTTTTTTTTATTTGTCGGGTAGGGTAGATATTTATTTGTTAATCTAGGACTCCTTGTTCAAAGCACGATATTTTTCAATTCAAACTTCCATCCATCCATTTTCTATCCTGCTTATCTGGCTGGCTTTGTGTGGGAAGCTGTGTACCCCCTGGGCTGGTTGCAAGGCCAATTGCAATGTACGTCTAGACAAACAACCAATTACGGTCACATTGGCACCGAAGAACAATTTAAAGTCTTCAATAAACCCAATATGCACTTGCTTTGCGATGTGGGAGGAAGCCAGTTACCGGGGAAATCTCAATAAAATGTGCCGAATGTTAGAACTGCCAGGTGTCCAATTCAAACTTTATTCAATAATTGTTTTGTTTTTTTGTCCTTGCAATTTAATGTGAGAATTAACAGTTCGTATTGTTGAAATCGTAGAGAAGTGTATATTTCTATTTCATTTTACAATACGTGTGCATAACGTTATTTAGAGTTATTTTGAACACAATTAAAATACATTTTAGAAACAAACATTTAGAAATTGCCCACAACTGGACCTATTAAACGTTTCATTGAGGATCGCTGCCAATGTTATTAACCATATCAAAGCTATTGAATGTGTGCCTGAAATGGAGAAAGAAAAATAATGATATTTAAAAATGAGCACCTATCCTGCTGTGTTTGTTGTCAACACATGACATAATTGGCTTGTCTTGAATTAATTCAGTACCGCCACTCAGTTTTACTGAAGATGAAGCAATTAAACGTGACATTCGCCTCCGCTTCTGACTTTGATTAAAAGTTCGACATTGTGATGAGCCGAAAAGGGCAAGGAAGCTCTTCGACAGACTGACATTTTCACATTTAAAAATATAGAGGCTAAATAACTCATCGCTAAAATCATCCACTGAAGAACGCGCAATCCGTATTTCAATTGTGAAATGATCAATTTGAGCCTAAATGTGGCCTTCAAGGTGGATTTGCAGTTACGCTGCAAGAACGCCATCCCCTTTTTTAATGAGAAGCAACTGTTTGCTTGGTGTTTTGTCTTTTACTGTCTCACATTCCAGACCAAAAAAAAAAAAAAGTTCATTGCTTAATCTTACATTACTGTAGTATCTTTGAAAACACACAGTTTGGGGTCAGAAAATCAAGGTCAAATGGCAAGATCGGCGCCAATCCATCCATGTAAATCCTACCAAAAATTCACCAACATTCGCATTACCAAATTTGGTGCAATGAATCACAGCCATTGTTTAACTTATCGAGAAAAAAACTGAATATCCAATGTTATATGCTATTTGCCGCTGGATCCAAATATGTATCCATCGTAGGAACCACCTTGCAAAGTCGGTGTTATTACTTTTCAAAAAGCAGTTTGTCAATGTGACTTTTCATCTGTAACATTGGTAATAAAGTTTGTAATTAAAGTTCAATTAAAAACAAAAAGTCCTTGTCTCACTTTGAGAAAACTGCAATTAAAACTTGCAATTATCGAGACATAAACGTTTAATGGATTTCCTAATTCTAATCTGAAAAGACCCACCACACCTCATAAATTGATATAAACTTGGGCAGGAGGAATCCATCTCCTGCAGAATATGGCCTCGTATTATTTAATTTATCTGTCACACTAATTGTCTACAAAGACAGGCTAGACAGACCATAATGCATCACCAATGTTGTTCTGCCTCACATATCAGGTTGTCTAGTTCGACAACTACTTTTAGAAGATTACTCACAGGAGACGCCACATATTTGGGACTGTGTTTTATCACGAAGATGTGAAAATGAAAAACACTTAAAATGAAGTCTTATGAATCATAGTCATGGGAAAAAAAAAGTTTGTATGACTAATCTAAGCCCAAACAGCTTTTATTTTGAGAATGTGCAGACTAAATGAAAAGTTGCATCAATTTTGTTTTGCAAAGAAAAATTGGAATTATTATTTTTTTGGTTTCTCGGTTGTTGACTTAACCACCCTACACTGAATACAGTTTTGACATCTCTGTTGTTCGAACACGCACACAGAGAAAACACACAAAATACAAATGACACCCTGAAAATGACATAACTTCCCTATCACTCTGTGAAAATTACATCTGCCCCCCACTATTCCACCAATCACTTGGAAAAACCGACCCTACTCTCTCTTGTTTGCCTCATGTCCCAATTTCAGGCTTTTCCTTCTAGTTTAATTTGACCTTAAATTGCCAGAGCTGAATTGTCCACAAACAGTGTGGGGCGGACAGGCCGGCAGGAGGTGTATGTGAATGTGTGAGTCTCCATGTTATCACCATTGCTTTTCATTTTCCTCTCCAAGTGGTGCTGTCAGAAGCCAAACAAGATATCACTCTCCGGCCGCTCCCAACAGGGTGTCTATAAGGAACCTAAATGAAATGAAAAGACGGAATCAAGACAAAAGAAAACAAACAAAATGGCTGCCTTCAAGACACCGGCCCATTAACCTTACAAGACTAATCCTATGATTTGCTTTCTTCCGTAATCCTAGCTACCAGTGTGTCTCTGTGGGTACAGAGAATGGTGCCTTGGAGTGTGTTTTTAAATGATGTTGAGGTTATTTAAAACAAATCATACCTAGTGAGACACCCTCACTAATAACTAAAAAAATACCGTATTGGCCCAGATATAAGAGGGTGTTTTTTTGCAT
This sequence comes from Hippocampus abdominalis, assembly GCA_018466805.1. Taxonomy (NCBI): domain Eukaryota; kingdom Metazoa; phylum Chordata; class Actinopteri; order Syngnathiformes; family Syngnathidae; genus Hippocampus; species Hippocampus abdominalis. Next base: position 20,803,308 of record CM031695.1, on the reverse strand, counting down.
TGAAATAAGACTGAAAAAGTGGGGGTCACCTTATATTCGGGGTCTATATATTATACCCATTCACGACGCTCGATGGCGCCAGATATCGTTGAAGCAAATGCTGAACTTGACTCCCCAGGCCAAAGTGCACCCCTCCCACGAAGAATAAAAATAAAAATAGCGCTAGCATGAAGAAGAATAAAAAATAGCGGTAAGAAGGAAAAGAGAAGAAAATAATAAAGGAGATAACAGAAAATGGAGAAACGTAGTGACAATCTGGAGAAAAGTGGGTCAAAGATCGGCCAGGATAACCGGCGGCTGAGGAGAAGTTATGATGTAATTTACATTTCAAAAACCAAAAGCCATTCATTTACGAATGTGATTGCACTTTAGATTTGAATGAGGCAAAATAACATGCTTTTTCTCTCAAATATATTGTTATAATCATTTGTTTCAGATGTACTGTAATTATTTTCTGTCTAAAAATGAATTTGGTGTTCAAAAAGAGGGGGTCGTCTTATAATCAGGGCTGTCTTATAGTCGGGCCAATACGTTATATCCTATGATCCAGGATGATGAAGTGGGTATTTAGATATCCCACATTTTTGTTAGTAAATGGTTCTTGGGCTAAGATCCCAACTCCTCAATTTTCAAGAGTAATAAATACTACACTTGACAGCTCCAGTAAAGTCAACCGTAACAATTTTTGGCATTTATAATACTACTAATAATAATAATAATAATACATTTTATTTATAAGCACCTTTCAAAACACCCAAGGACACTTTACAATCAGGAACAAGAACAATAAATTTAAGTTTCTAACTTTCAGTTCTTTTGATCAAGAGTGTTCCGACTGCTGTGCAAACTAGTTTCAAGTGGCTAGTAATAAATGGCACAGAAAATGCCTGTGCAACACCAACAGAAAATACATGACTTAATCTCAAATACAAGGAGTGAAATGTTACAACCGACCCCATGGCCTGAGTCACTTGTAACATACCTTGGGGTGAAATGTAACATGATGAAATAAAGGCCGCGGTAATGACGAAAGCTATTGAAAAGTATTTCTCAAAACATTTAGCCAATGAGGTATACACTGTGTGAGAAAAAAACCCAGAACAGAACCTTTTGAGACCATGTCAAGACTATCCTTGATTCTGAAAATGGTGTTTCAACTCAAGTCATATTTTCGACAAAAATGTAGTTTGTAAACCAAACTGTTCACCAACCTGATCGAACCGGGGTTCCACTCTAAAACAACTTCTTAAACGTTTGCTGAAGCGGGAGATTTTGACAGCTTTTACGGCAGATTCCAAGGAAAGGTGTGACCAATCCAGTGCAGTGGCACTGTGTCAAGGAGATGTAACAGTCGTCCCACGTGGCAGACCAGTCACTTTGTTTTAATAACTCCATCAACTATAAATCTGTAGGCAGCCACCGGACGACATGGTGCACAATGGCGCTATTCCTCTCCAGCTTATAAAACATCACGCCCTTTTATTCAGTCTCATGTCTGGATACGCTGCCAGGTCATAAAAGAGTCTGATTTAAACAGAAGTGCCGTGGCTGTCAAGGTTGTGCGAAAGGTGGATTGTAACTGTTTTACATTCAGAAGCACGAGGGAAGCGAAGGAGTGGCACACAATACACTGTGTGGTTATGAGAGTGAATTGAGTGGACTTTAATTTAACAAAATGAACCCTTCAAGTCACGTCAAGTCAGCTTTTATTGTCAAATGTGCTCCATGTGTAACATACAGCACAGATGAAATTACTTTCCTCTCTCAACCACAGTGCAAACATGTAGTGCATTGAACACATTCATTCATTCATTCATCTTCCAAACCGCTTTATCCTCACTCGGATTCGCAGGGGGTGCTGGAGCCTATCCCAGCAGTCTTCGGGGGACACCCCGAATTGGTTGTCAGCCAATCGCAGGGCACAGAGAGACAAACAACCATGCACGCCCACACTCACACCTGGGGACAATTTAGAGTGATCAATCACCCTGCAATGCATGTTTTTGGAATGTGGGAGGAAACCGGAGTACCCGCAGAAAACCCACGCAGGCCCGGGGAGAACATGCAAACTCCACACAGGGAGGCCGGAGCTGGAATTTAACCCGGTACCTCTGCACTGTGAAGTCGACGTGCTAACCACTGGACTACCGGGCCGCCGCATTGAACACACACAGCTAAAATTTACGTTAAAATTCCATAAGACATAAATATATAAATATGTTAAATAAAAATAAATAAACAAATAGCAACAACAGTTCCTGGTATCTTTGCTCTCATTGAATTCATCTGCGATCTTCTTGGAGTATTGTCTCTTGGCCAATCGAATGCCTCGTGACAGGTTGGCCCTGGCAGTCCTAAAACCCACCGCGTCCCCAGCTTTCATGCACCCTTTAACGTGATAACAGTATTATTTTGTCATTTTTTGGGTCAACTTTTCTTTTGATGGCGGCGCGGACACCCGCAGCGGCTTGTTTTATGTTAGGGGGAAGTCTGTGCTGTATGTTATACATACGTACAGCACATTTGACAATAAAGTTGTATTCAATTCAATTCAATTCAATAACATGATAAGCTGCTCACTGTAGTAACAGCTGTCCCTGAAAGGGTTCACATCATCAGAACTTTAAATGCATCATTGTTTTTCTCGAATATAAATTATGTCATGATGAAATGGTCATTTGAGTTCAGAATTAGTGTTTATTGCCTATTTTTTGTACAACTGAGGGTAAGGTGGGGGAAGAGATTTAGCAATTGTTCATTTAATCCAATTTCTTGCGCATACTGAAATCTTAATGCTAATGGTAATTAATGACATAGACAACTAGCAATTGAAGACGATACGTCATGTATTTTTATTTATCGTAATGACTTGAAAATGCTGCTGTGGAAATGGGGCGGACGCATTTGGCCAGCTTCACATTCAAAGGTTCCTGTTCCATTGCTGGCTCAGTCCTGCCTGAGTTCTCCCCTTGCTTGCAGGTTTTCTCCAGGAATTCGGACTTCTTCCTCCAAAAATGTTACGATAAGTCATCTGGAAAAGTGAAATTTCCTGAAGGAGCCAATATAAATATGATATTGCAATACAGAGTTCGCTCTATCTCTTGCCTCAAGTCTTTTGAGAGAAGATAAGTATGATAAATGTTTAAAAAATAATAATAATAATCATGCTCTCTAAGAAATGTCATACAACAATGTAATTCTAGTATTGGAAAAAAAAAACTTCTACAAACGTAACTTTTGGTGCATCTAATGACAATGCATTCATTGTTTATCACATTCTGTAAAGTCATGTCGGCTGCACAAACTTCTAAAAGGCATTGCAGGTAAAGCATGATTGTTTTGGTTCAGATACTGCAGCGTTGGAGTGTGTATTGTTGTGGTCCATTGTTTTTGGAGACCTCTAAGTGCTTCTAAGAGGTAACAAAATCAGAAGCTTTGTAGTTTGGCAAACAGCTTAAGTGGTGTAATTTCCTGTTTGGCGTAAATAAAACATGCTTGACATCAACAACACCAACCGCTAATGTTTCTGACTCTGCACCTTGGTTGCCATTTGTAGATGAGCAAAATGTCTCCGTACAACACCACTAGAATAGGAAATGCCGTTGAGCCAGGTGTTGATCTCCATGCTATGCTCTTGATGCTATGCTCTCACATTTGCTTTGAATTTTTCTCATGGCTACAAATGCATCATGCCTTAATCCACCACTTTCTCCCACACTGAAACACAGCTGCACATGTACCGTATTTTCCGCACTATAAGTCACACCTAAAAGCATTTCATTTTCTCAAAAGCCGACAGTGCGCCTTACAATCCGATGCGCCTTATATATGGTAATACGGTCTCTTTATTTTCCCCATTGAGTTGTTTCCCTGTTGGTGTTCCTATGACATCTAGTGGCGATTATTAGCAAGAACCAATTATCATGTAAAAGGTTTCTGCCCGATACTAATTGACATGTACATTCGTCAACAAACACTCAAACAAACAACTACTTTGCAAGCTCTGTGCAGCCATTATGAAATGAAGATAACACCAAAAGTACAGTTAACTACTGACTAAACGAAGGAAGAAGGAGACAAGCAAGACTTTAAAGGATATTTAGCCCCTTGTGAATGTGAGCCCAGGAGGCTTAGGTGTCTTTTTGTTGAATCAATTAACTTAATGACTTTTGTCTTTCATTTATTGTTTTGTCACGCCATTTGTATTTATATGTTCCATGTCCGTGTTTGTGACCAGTTCTCACGGGTCGGCAAGGAATAAACGCTGTATTTTTATGGACTTTATGTCATGCTTCATGCTACATCCCGAGGGCTCTACATATGGGTCAATATTCTGATTTCTTGGACATAGTATTTTAATGTAAAGTGCTTTGTTACAGCTGCAGCGGTAGTAAAGGCTCTAGCTAAATAAAGTTGTATTATATTGTATTGTATTCCCTTCAGCATAGCTCCATCTAGTGGAGGTAAAATGCAACCGCAGCCACTATTGGAGCTTCTATTCCGTGTGTCTGATGATGCAGTGCGCCCTACATATGAAAACAGTTTTAAAATAGGTCATTCGTTGAAGGTACGCCTTATACTCCGAAGCATCTTCTAATGTGGAAAGTACAGTACTGATGTACATGTCAAGAAGAGGTCATTACTCAAAGCGCCGTTAGCCGATACATGTGCTGGTTCATCGATGCAAAATATTTCTCACAGCCACTCATATTTGTTTGGTAGCAGAATACAGTTTACATAGTGGCAAAAAAAAATGCTGCAAGTTTTCATACAGGAAGGAATTTTTATAAGACCTGTTTACATTTGCAGTCTGCCGTTTGAACCCTCCATAATTGTGTGTCTGTCTCTGCCTATTTCCCATCGCCTAGCATCTCTTGCAGCAGACAAGGTGTGCGCGTGCATGGGCAGACTGTTAATCCTTTGTTGCAAAGTATTGGCTTGGGACTGCAGAGGATATCCTTCATTGGACTGATTAGAGAGAAGGAGAGAGGTAGTGAATGGTGAAGAGGAAGAAAAGGAGGGTAGTGGGAGGAGTGGGCCTTCACAGGTAAACACACCCCAGGCACTATTCGATCCAAACATTTAAACAAACTCACCCTCAAAGCCACAAACCAATTATTCAGCACAAACTGCTGCCTGAAATGAGATCCACCCATATTTAGAAATAAACAGTAGAAAACTATGTGTTGAGCCAAACCTTGTTTGCATGTGATTTGGATGCTACAACCTACAAATTTATTCTTTCTAAAAAAAAGATTGAAGTAAATTCAGAGAGTATGGCAAAACCATAAATAAGGAAAAATATGTTGGAACAAAAACAAATAAATAAATTGCGATTAAGTGGAAGCAGTGGATCATGTGGTGCCAAGGTACGTATACGTTTTAGCCTAATCTTCCAGTTTCATGTTAGCATATAACATTTTATAAAAGCAATCCTCTGTCGCAAGCTCCCTTTTATTTTGTTTTGTCTTTCTTTGTTGGGGGGCAGTAGGGGGGGGGGGGGGGCACATTTTCTCAGAGGTTGTGTGCTGGGATCAGACCAGAGGGAGAGTTTGTTAACCAGCTCTCCTTGAAATAAACACTTACTGTTTAATATAAAGAAATGGGCTGGCTAAATAGACTGGCATTCACATTTGTTCCATTTGAATTGAACATTTATCAAGCAAATTGCAGGTGGGATTTGCCCTTAATGCATACAAAATACAGGGCAAAAAGTTAAACACTTTATCGACCACGGTACAATATTCATTCGCGTTCCAGTGCACTTATTATATTGCAGCTGCTTTACACTCCAAAAACTAGAAAGTTGTGCCACAACAAATTCCAAAAACGCGGCGGATGTGCTGCAGATTGTCAATGTAACATTTTAGCAATATAATATTGTCTTTGTTGTATATAAACAATTGGAACGGCACGGTGGACAATGGACAACCTCAAAGTGCAAAGGTTCTGCTGTTGCTATTTGTTTATTTATTTTTATTTAACATATTTATATTGTCTTGTGGAATTTTAACGTAAATTTTAGCTGTGGGGCGGCCCAGTAGTCCAGTGGCTGGCTCGATTTAGTGCATAAATCAAGATGTATTGTATTGTATTGTATTGTATTGTATGTCTACTGAGAAATATCTGTAATTCTACTGCATAACCTTAACAGAATAGCGTTAATGTTTTAATGACTCCTCCAAGGATTTTCCATGTAAATTAGAGTGACAAACTCAAGCTTCCATAGCATCTTGCAACTTTAGTAGTAGTTGTTGCAACCTTTGGCTCTCCCTTTCAGGGGGTGCTACAATTATTGTTGCTCAATGTATTCATATATAATATTTTCGATTCAAAATGTGTGGTAGCCCCTGTAAAAATTGGGTGAATAAATATGAGGGCTTTTTTTCTACTTGTATTCTTGTGTAAATTTAGACTAAAAGTGATATGGAGATGAACTCTAAAGAGAGCAAGGCTCCATAATAAAGTAGCATTTTAAAGCTATTTGCTTCACACTATGGACGTACACAGTCTTTGTAGATTTCAACATGGACATTTTTCCGTCAAGATGTTTTTCTGTCAAGCCACGAATGGCTAACATCTTTCCCGTGAACCATGGCTTTATGCATTCCGGGGCCAAGGGTCAGTCAAAATTGTGTCACGTGATGGGAGCAGTGACAAAGCTGGTGTTTGCGGGTCAAAAGGTCGTCCCATGTCAGAGATGAAGTGGAAACTGTAGCACCGCATAAGCTGCAAGATCCGGGTGGCTTTTTGAAATATGTAGATTGTGATTTGAATCTGTGAATCCTCATTAGAGTCTGAGCTTGTCTGAAGACGGCATTATTAACATACAGAGATGCCCGCATGCCCCCGTGAATACGAAAGTGTTGTTTGCCTTCAGTAGAGGATTTGCACCCAAATCGATTAGGAAAATATGTACTCTGCATCGGTATGAGTTTGAGAACTTAGCATTATTGAAGTCAAGTCAGTCTTTTTCACCTGCTCAGCACATTCAGCAAAATGCTCCACTCAAGGTTAACATATTCATATTGGTCATCCTTTTTTGTTGGTCAATCATTTTTAATCAGATATTTTTTGTCAGTCTGTCATGATCTGGGGGTTGTCAAAGATCATGATATTTTACACCAAATGATGATCAAAGACTGACTTGCATATTTAGGTCAGACCCGGTTTTACTCATCATTGACTAATTGACAGTCATGCTGTTATGTATGCATATACTGAAACTTGTAAGTTTGTCATTTGGCTTACCTTTGCCTCTTCAACTGTTTGTAAAAACTGCCCTGGAAGCTTCTCCATGCCCTTTCTGCAGCCAATCGCAGCTCCTATATTGGCCTTTCTAAAACACCAGAGCCCAATTTAAAATATGTATACAACGGCCTTTTTTTTTTTTTTGCCCTTGTGGGACAATTATAATAATAATAATAATAATAATAATAATAATAATAATAATACATTTTATTTATAAGCGCCTTTCAAGACACCCAAGAACACTTTACAATCAGGAACAAAAACAATTCAACATAATACAGGTTGAGCAGCAATTAAAGTTGATTCTTTGTCTGGAAATATAAGCTCAAATTTTTCCCAGACATTTAAAGTCAAAATCAGGTGTCATTGGTAGTAATCAGTAATAAAAATGTTTAGAGCCCTGGAAATTACATCATTGTTGTCCTTCACAAATGTGACTGGTGGGTTTATTATTGCAAATAAACTTTCTCACTCATAACTGCACTAAATCTCAACTGCTAATAATCGGTCCTCGGTCCCTCACCCAAACAGCCTTCAACTTTAACCTCACTATTGACAACTGCACCCTGTTCCCCTCCTCTCACTGTCGCAACCTTGGTGTCCTTTTTGATAACCTCACATCACTCAAATCACCAAAACTGCTTTCTTCCACCTCAAAAACATTTTTCGTCTGCGCCCTTCACTTTCTTGCAACGCTGCTCAAACCCTCATCCACGCCTTCATCACCTCCCGCCTTGACTACTGCAATAGCATCCTCTACGGTACAACCTCCAAACTCCTCAATAAACTACAGTACATCCAGAATGCCGCCGCCCGCCTACTCACCCACACCCGCACTCGTGATCACATCACCCCCATCCTTAAAAACCTCCACTGGCTCCCCGTTCCCCAGCGTATTCAATTTAAACTCCTCCTACTCACCTATAAAGCCCTTCACAAGCAGGCCCCCCTCCTACCTTTCCGATCTTCTTTACCAATACACTCCTTCCCGCAACCTCCGCTCCTCAAACACAAACCTCCTCGCCATCCCCGTGACCAACCTCAAAACCTGGGGGGACCGAGCCTTCTCTGTCGCCGCCCCCACCCTCTGGAACGCTCTACCACAACACATCCGCAACTGTACTGACTTCCAATCTTTTAAATCATCTCTTAAAACTCATCTGTTCCGCAATGCTTTTAACACCTTTTAATCTCTTTTACCCATTTTTGCCTTTTATTCATCTAAATGTGTTTTTGTAAATTATGTATGCTTGTTTTTAAGTGCACATTTGTATCCTGTGTTTTAAGATCTTGTAAAGTGTCTTTGAGTATGATGAAAAGCGCTTTCAAAAATATATGTGTTATTATTATTATTATTATTATTATTATTATTAAATGGGTTCAACAAGCTGGTTCAGCATTGGGGTCTGTTCTTTATAGATGTGCTCCATTGTAAGTTAAAGCAGTATAATAAAGTGAATGGGAGTGAATGGGTGATGTTTGGAAGGATTCTAAAAAACAATCCTGGGCGCACATCACCTCTTTTACGTGACGGAGGGGATTACTTGCCCACTGACATTCAAGTACTGTATTGTAACCCATTTAATCCCACTGGTCACATTTGTGAAGGACAGCAATGATTTAATTTACAGGGCTATACATTTTTTTATTACTGATTACTTCAAAGGGCTACCAATGACACATGATTTTGATTTTTAAATGTCTGGGAAAAAATTGGGATTAAATGGGATTAACTGTTTTCAAATGCAGTATATGGTGCACCGCATCCATCCATCCATTTTCCGAACCGCTTTATCCTCACTAGGGTCGCGCGGGGTGCCGGAGCCTATCCCAGCTGTCTTCGGGCAGTAGGCGGGGGACACCCTGAATTGGTTGCCAGCCAATCGCAGGGCACACAGAGACGAACAACCATCCACGCTCACACTCATACCTAGGGACAATTTAGAGTGCACAATCAGCCTGCCATGCATGTTTTTGGAACGTGGGAGGAAACCGGAGCACCCGGAGAAAACCCACGCAGGGAGGCCAAACTCCACACAGGGAGGCCGGAGCTGGATTTGAACCCGGTACCTCAGCACTGTGAAGCCGACGTGCCAACCACTGGACTACCGGGCCGCCCGGTGCACCGCATGTTTATATTATCTTATTTTCAGTTTGAAAAATTGTGGAAGAAAATAATCAAAATGACATTTCCTTTATCTTCAATGGCTACGGATCGAACTTGGTGTTGAGTCTGTGTTTTTCCAAACACACGGCACGACAACACTATACCCACACTAAAAAAAATGTTCAAGGAGTCAGTATTTTAATCTGGATTTAATCCTGTATCTGCCATGATGTGCCAGGTTTTCCCTTAGTTTCTGGAGCACATACTAGGTAATGTGTTTACCAGTGGGAACAGTTGGGGTTGTTTGGAAGATTAATGGGGCTTGTAATGAAAGTGGAGGAATGGGAGGGAAAACTTGAATGCCTCTTGTCTTGAAAATGTTCAACTCTATAGCTATCCTCAGATGAGCAATATGAGATGGATCGGTGTGAGGAACTGTGTGCAGAAGCAAAGTCGTCCTCTAACGGCCTAACACAGTGATCAGACCCAGAGATGGAGGATCACACTTCTTCAAGAGGACCCACCATCGCTTGTTAAATGCATGGGGTAGTTGAGAAGACTTATGACCTACATCTAATTGGAGCATTGTTGAAGGGAGGGGCATTCGTCTCGGGCTGATGTAGTGCTACCATCATAGATGAAAGGATGAGTTTTAAATTCTGCGTGATCCTTGTGGAGTTTGTGGACAAAGTCTTCCGATGATACTCTTGTGGGATCAAGTGCTGATGGTGATGAATCAGCCTTCTTGAATATGGTCCGTTTTCTGACATTTAAAATGAATGTGCAGCACCCTTTTCGCTTCAACATTCTTTCCACTTTTTCTGTGACATCAATGCATGAAGTTCTCATCTTTCCCCGTCTGAATGCATTCTCCACCTCAATTGAAAATATTTTCATATGCAGTTCAAGGTATGTATGAAATAAAAGCGTCATACATAAGTGGGTTCACACTTTTATACTTTGGTAACTTTTTGATAAATTGCACATGTAAGAGTTATTTCAATGCAAAATATTTATTTTGCTTTTACTCTTTTTTTACTTGACCTTCACCACACCAACACCCTGCTGTTTGTATTTCAGCTAATGTTGAAAGGAAAACCGAGGCTCTCTGATAAGGGACTTCAAGCATTTGCCTGGGCTTGACTGTATCCCGCCTCTTTCAACAAGCCGCAGCCGACCTTATTACTGCACTAAGTATTGATACGACTGAGCGATTTAAGATTATTCATTGCCTAAATGTGACCGTTAGTTATCTTTGGCCACTTTTTCATGTCATTAGAAGGAAAGGGATTGTCATGTTTTCTCTTTTCAGATGCAAGAACCGGTTTTCCCACATGGTTTTAGGTCGGTAACGCTCACACTGGGCACTGGCGCGAACCTTTAGCATGCAAACAAAACACAGGCTTCGGGTCTTAGACCGGAAGTCACTCCCATAAGTCGCTCAAAGGATCTCGGGTGCTTGGAATAAGATGCATATGGCATCACAATTGGTCAAGAACTCAAAAAATGACATGTTTATTATAATGGAAGCCTCTAGCAGCAGAGTACATAAATGTTTGAATCTGCACAAAAATGATGAGAGATCTTCCTCAGTAAGTTTTGCTTAGTGAAAAAAAAAATCAATTATTTATCGATGCACAATCACTCAATGTTAGCGATATTTCAGCAAATCTGAAAGATATGCTGTGATATTCTTTTGACCATGTGAGAGATTCAGTGCGTGCATTTGCTTGTCTTGCCCTCCTGGCCATAATTAATTTGAGTTGCAGCAAGACCTGATTCCAATGCCTGGGGGACTCCAACCCCAGTGACCTTTCAATCCAGCCTGCAGGACTCATCTCCTCCAAAAAACAAAACTGTGAGAGCGGCACGTTCTGCTATTTTTCTAGCACGCTATAAAGACCCGGGTCATTCTCCACGCGTGATGCATATTTAGCTCACAATTGGGAAAATGCGAAAAATAAAAATCGATGATTTTTAATATAACTGATCGAAAATGTGAAAGTTTTAACATGCCACCATTTCATGCCCAAGGCCTGTCACGACTACCAGCCACCCAATTTAAATTGTCTTCTCTGATGTCTCATTTATAAATTAGGATTTACAACAACAACAAAAAATCACCCAATGAAAACATAATCCCACGTTCAAAGTGACTTGATGTTATTACAGCTACAAACTGTGTTTTTCTTATTGTTGGGTTTATAAAATGAGCTAAATTAGGGATAATCAATTTGGCAAGACTCATCCTAAATCTGAAAAAAAACGACTCCAAGTGATTGTTTAATATGGCGTTTGAACTACTAATACAAGTTTTAAAAGGAAAATGTTCACTTTTCTGAGCTTTACTTGGCAGATTCATTCTTTTTTTTTTTTTAAATAATCAATTTATTTTTGGGGGGCGACGACAACAGTCCGCTTCCTTTTGATGAATGCAATTTGATACTGTATTTCTATTTATAAATAATCGAACGTATTTAAGGATTATTATGTGACATGAGAAAGAAAACGGTGTCATCTCAAGTTCGAATCATTTCCGCACTTCATTCATTGCAGCATTTGAATACTCCCTATTGTTCTCAATAATTAGTGAACGTTTCATTGAGTTTTTCACTCACGTTCTAATTTGTGAAAATGTACCAAGTGTGGCACTGCTCCTCTTTATAATCCGAGCTATTTAGTTATGTAATTAATTTATTTTACTGTAAACACAATTGATTCATTTTGAATCCTTGTCCTTTTCCCAGTTGTGGTGCGTTGTTCAAAGTTATTTCACCTCAGTAAGTAGTTGGAAAAAAACAATTTAATTGGTTGACATTATTATTCGGGTTATTGTTGTTGTTGTTATTATTATCTAGGTAAACATTTTCGTCATGAAATTCAGTAACAATGAAGAAATTGGACTTTTGAAAAAGTGAATTTTTAAATATGGTGGACATTTTTTTTTACAGTCATGTAACTATCACAACGTAAAACATGACTAACTTTAACAATCCAACCATCACATGGCGTCTGACTCATGCATAACTGTGATTCAAAGTCCAAAGTATTGTGAATACCATGACCAAACATTTTGTCGAATGGGAACCCATTAACATTATTCTACTATCAATTGTAGTGGTTTTACTGGCAATCGATGTCCATAGGATTGAAATAAAGCACATATTAGTTTTGTAATAATTCATCAATTGATTGTGAACTTCAAATGAGAACTGAGAATTATTGTACAGAATATCTGCACCATTATTGCCTGCTGAGTACCTCCAGTTGTGTCCAATTTTCGATGTTCACCACCATTGACAGCAAAGAAATATTCACTGAAAGTCTCATTGTTTTCCAAGAATGACATTTAGAATTCTTTTATTTGACTTAATTTGTTGTTGCTTAGTTGTTGTTGTTTTTTTTCTTGACTGTTTGGGGCCATAATCCTTCCAATATGAAAAGAAAAGAATCCCTTAATGCAATTACTGGACAAGACATATCGATTCTTACTGCCCCACACATTAATATAGACTACGGTTATCCATTTGTCCAGTAATCTGTCTGGGGGGAAAAAAGGGTGGAGAGCCAAGGCAGACAAGGGCCAAAAGCCAAAGTCTGCCCAACATTTGATAAAATGATGAATCAGTGGTAGGTGGAAATGGGCAGAGAGCAAAAAGGTTGAAGACGACGCCGTGGGAAGAGCAACAGTGCCACCTGCTGCTGCTGTGCTCTGACCCATTAACAGGCTTTTGACATCACAGCCGCTGTTTTTCGGAGACCTCAGGCCTTGCCAAACACTGTCATCTTGTGTTTTCCAGTCAAAAAGAGACGACCACTACTTCAGCCGGGAGATGAGCATACGTCCACCGTAACTACGGCAGGATTTCTCAGCAAGCTGGCGATGATAAGTGTAATTCACAGATTTAATAAAGATGGATTTTTTTTTTTTGTTCCTCCCTTAAACAGCTTTCAAGGTGAGTGTGTGATTTATGTGGCATACATCCTGTTGTTGGTAATGATTAATCAACTGACAGCAGGCTATGGTAGCTATCTGATGACAAATTGAAGAAAATGTTTCTTTTAACTAAATTGCATATTTCAGAATTAAGCTTTTTTTATGGTACAGTTATTTTCACGGCACTGGCAAAATAGAGTCAAATGTGCCTTGTCTTCTGTCTCTGCCTGACTTCTTGTACTCGAATGGGATGTGTAAATCATGATTTGTTAATAACAACCAAATAACAATAACGATTACAAATTCAGGTTTACGGTTTTATTTTTATTCCCTTCTATGCAGCTTGCATGCCATCCACCGTTGATAAAAATGATCTTAATGGGAGGGATGATGTTGATAGCAAATAAATAAATAAATAAATAAATCGCCGCATTTTAAAATGTGAATTGATGTTAGTGCTTCAAATGTTTTTATTTCATTTGTTTTCCAAGTTTTAAAGAGCTGTCATTCATTTTGATTTCCATACGGTCAATGGTTATTTACTTGTATGGCACCTTTCCACCTTATTGAAACACTCAAAGCGCATCACACTGATTTGACATTGACGCACTGCTGACGCAGCATCAGAAGCAACTGGGCGGGGACTCGGTACCTTGCTCAAGGACACTTCAAGGGCAGGGGCTCAAGCCCAAAATCTCAAGGTTGAGGAAACGACCACTCAATCATAACACTCCTATGAGACGAATGAGAATAATAGTTTCCTGTCCTTTTTGTCAAAACAGTTTTTATTAAAAAAGACAAACGTGTATTTACTTGAAACTGGTTGAAGGCAAACTTCAACAAACTGTCATGCATTGTCATCATCAACCACAACAATAATGTGATTATGAAATCTTCAGAGCCTTTCGGGTGTTTGGATGGTTCATCAGAATACACTCACACTGCAAAGATATGTTGAGTGTATCCCCAATCTTGGCATCTGTTCATTCAGCACTGCCTTAATGTTAAATGGAGGTAGTTCATGTAAACAGTGATTCACTGCAAAGTTGATCATCTAACTGAAATGTTAGATGATACAACATGTGTGAAGTGTGCAGGCCGTATAAAATAATTGGATGTGCCATACTGGCTTGCCAACAATTTCTGTGTTTTGGGATGTGCATGGTCCAGGAGATGAAGTGACCTGTCAGGTGGACCAAATGACCAAAGAACACACGTGTGTGTATGATCATGACCCATATTTCAGCATCTTTCGGCGTTTACTGCTTTTTTGTCACTCTGACAGGTTGCCCATATGACAGGGTTGAAGCTAATAACTGATGGTCAGTCCAAGGTGTATGTCTCTCTCTCAAACTCAGCTTGGTTCAGCTTCATATATGACCATTGGTTTGGATAAATGGAGAGCCCGGATTACCTCCAAACTCTGTAGTGCCGATGACTAGATATTTCAAATCAGAGATGCGGGTTAACTTTTCGAGATGATTTATTTGCACGGATTCCGATTCCTCGTTTTTCCTCTAGCACATCAGGTTTCAATAATCACAATAATAGCAACCAAAAAACGGCTGTCACTTATATAGCACTTTTCTACCTTTGGTACTCAAAGCGCTTTACACTGTTTCCTCATTTACCTCCTGATGACGCAGCATCTGGAGCAACTGGGGGCTCAGAATCTTTCTCAAGGATACTTCGACAAGGTCGCAACACCCGGGGTTTGAAACCCCAACCTCTGGGTTGGGAGACGACCACTGAGCCGCGCCGACCCCCAATATTCATAACATATTTAGTAATGCTTATGAATCAAGGGCTACGTTCAGCAACAATTTTCTGAAACATCATCGCTATGAATTACCGTATTTTCCAGAATATAAAACGCAGTTTTTTTCATAGTTTGGCCGGGGGTGCGACTTATACTCTGGAGCGACTTATGTGTGAAATAATTACGGGAGCACATTGTATCATTTGACATGTTATTTTCACATTAAACCGCAAGAGGTGGCTCGAGGCCTGTGTTGATGCTTTCCACATTGACAGAAAAATTAAAACTACGATGACTCTGACGTCAGCGAAGTAGGAGAGGAAGCACCGCCTCTTCTACCTCCGAAGTGACACCGAGGATGAAGATTTCATTGGATTTAGTGATTTGGAGTGACACTGATGGTTTGGTAAACTTGTTAGCATCATCATTATGCTACAGTTATCTGAATAACTCTTAATATGTTACGTGAACATACCCTGCACATTCTCAGCTCATTGTTTATGCGTCATGTAACGTTAGCATATCGTACTCTTATTCAGCCTGTTGTTTTATTTTTATTTGCCTTCAAAGATGGCATGTGTGTTCTTGGTGTTGGATTTTATCACGTAAATTTCCCCCCAAAATGCAACTTATACTCCAGTGCTACTTATGTATGTTTTTTTGTTCTTTATTATGCATTTTATGGCTGGTGCGACTTATCCGGAAAATACGGTACAACACATTGGTAAAATATGGATTGGGCTTTAATAGGTCAACCTTAAAAACAACAACGAAATGAAAACATCTCCAAAAATCTGTGATCAAAAATACATTGATGGACATCTTCTGATTAAAATGAAGACAGACAAAAGGGGTTGACTCCCAAAGTCAAGGACTGACTAGCCGCCAATGACTTTTCAGCCCTGACTGCTGTGAGAATAGATAAACTTGGAGCACATTCTTCTTGTCGTAAACTTCTCGTAATAATCATCTCACTTCCCTGTGGGGGGAGACAACCTTCTCCCGTGAATGATGGCAAGTGCGTACCCTCCATTTCCTCTGACTGGAGGCTCTGGTAAGTAAGGGGTGTATAAATGTCCTGTCTCGTATTGTTGCCCAGAGGTGACGAAAGTACTCATTGCGTCTACCCACTCTCCTTCAGCTTCTCCACCGGCTATCATGGAATAAGTTTGAGATGTCGCTGAGCAAAAATTGTATTTCACACTACTAGCACATCTCTTAATGTGCATGGTCAGGGAAAGAGCAGTTTGACTCTTTAAGACTAATGGCTGAAATCACCCCTAAATAAAAACAATTCCCCCCCCCCCCCAAAAAAAATCCCTAAATAACAAGTGGACATTTTAAATGGGTTGAATGGTGTTTCAGCTTGTCCCAGTACTGTAAATCAGATATTATTTTGAACCCAGCAGTTTACGGAATTAAGATGAACTACCAGCGGTTCTTCACTCGGGATCTTTCCTGATAGCACAGGCAGATGCGATCACTCAGGGCTTGATTTCATGTTTCCGTTCACAATGAAGTTAACTTTATATCATGAACTTCTCCTTGCTTTCATTGACAAGTTCAAAGACTCCGTCCCTGTTGTTGTGTTTAACCAGATGGCTCACATCCTTCAAAAGAGAGGCCCCGTTCTTTTCAGCATTTGATACGGTCTGGCTAGGCCTCCATAATTCAAGTCCATAGCTGCAGTGAAAGCAAAGGGCTGTTGTTAAATGTGCTTCTGTGTGTCCGCAAATTAAGAAAGATAATGTCGTGTTAGCCCTGCCCATGATGAATATGCATTTGTTGCCCTGTCTACCGTACTTTATATTTAACAGAGAGATGTGATACAATCTATATTTTAACATCTATCCACTTTCTATACACTAATCCTGATTAGGGTTAATTGGCTGTTGCTGTTGTTGTTTTCATGCCAAACTTTGTGACAGCTTGGACATGGTCGAACATATCGGCAGCTAATTACTAGTGTCAATCTGTATGAATGTTTGTTATTGTCTTTATTGTCTTCCTCTTTGTCTCTTGTTGGTTCCGATTATGTGAGTGATTTCAAACGACGATACATTTTATGTCATATTCTGTCTCCCATCCAAGCCACTCTTCACACAATGGTTCAACAAGACCACACTGCATCTGACAGATTCCCTCTGTGTGCAACTGTGCACAAGAACTATTCAAAGAAATGTCCTGACTGAGTTCTGTAGACGTTGACTAAAGTTCACTGAAGAAAATGGCTTTAATGGATCCCAGAGCACCTCGCTTTGCTCATGCCTGACGTCATTGTCGACCGGAGTCGCACTGGACATCATTAACAGCATCTTCTTCAAATCTGCTTTTGGTATTCTAGTTCTCATTCAGCACCAGAGCCGAGCAAACACCAAAGAGAACAACAACTAGAATGATACTCAGCAGCCCTCTGCCAAAGGCAAACAATCCGAATGTGGATGAGCAGAAACTTGTGTCCATTCAACCACCTCCTTTACATCACTGGATATTGGCATTAAGATTTGTGTATTATTCACACAGAAATGTGCAAAAAGTTGACTTTTTGAAGATGGACTAATACTGTATGATTACATTTTCTGTGCAATGAACATGACCCAAAAAATGTCAGGCTACTCTCAGCTGAAAAGGTTTACATTTTTTTAGGCTTGAGTGCGAAAGCCAGTGGCAAAAAGCAGGCACGATTCTAGGATAAGAGTTTTCGGGGTGTTGACATTTGGGCCCAAGAGCACACCCAATAGAGGGGCATTTGGTTCCACGGAGTGGGTGTGGGAGGGTTCCTTCACATTTTACTGCTCCAAGAACCTACTCTCACACACACACACACACACACACACACACAAACGCACAAACACACGCACACACACACGCACACATGCGAGGACTTGAACCAAAACAAGGGCACGGAAAATTCTTCTGGATCCCCACACCGAAGCCACCACCTCTTCCGGCTCCTCCCCTCAGGTAGGCACGATCGAACCATGCACCAGCAGACACTCTAACAACATCTTCCATCTTGCCTCATCAACTCCCTAAACAGTTGACTCACATACCATTGTGGCTTAGCAAATGTTTACAAATGTTGCACACCCCTGTGTGAGAGAATTACCACACGGATCATTGTAGCTTCAGCTCTCTTCATATTGGAACAGCTGTCAGTGATTAATATTCTACAGCACTAGACACTTTCTGCATAATTGCACATCCAATTACTGCGAGTGGTCACTTTAACCCTTTCATGCACCCTGTAACCTGGTAACATGATAAACTGTCCACTGTAGTAACCGCTGTCCCTGAAAGGGTTAGATTGCGTCATCTGTTTTGTTTCTTACTGAAACTTGGTTTAGTCTGGGGGTAATCAATGCTAGGCTGCCCCCCCCCCCTTCCCGTCAGAAAAAAAATGTGTTCACATCCCGTGAATTTTGTAGAGCTGGCATCTTGTGGGTGTGACACCAGCAGTACACACGCACACAGTGCATTTTTATGGCATATTCAAAGTATTTTGACGACTGGCCAGCTGATCAAAAACCCTCAGAATCCTATTTCACATTCACGAAAAAAAGTATTGAAAATAAATAGTAGGTCTCCTTGAACCTACGGTGGCGCACCACCTGCATCACAAGAAATAGTTAGTGATCAGCGGTCTGCAATTGCAGCTAGCTATACAGTCAAACCTCGATTTTCGTCCATAATCCGTTCCAGAAGGCTGTTCGAAAACCGAAATTGTTCGAAAACCGAAACCACGCTCTTTTTAAAATAAAAATGTTTACTGAACACGTCTGCTCACAATGGAAAGCAACACGAGGAAGCGTCACTTCCTCGTGTAAGGAAGGCGAGAGGAGTCAAATGGTGCATTCAAGTGCGCTCAGTTTGTTCGAGAACCGAAATGTGTTCGTCA
Source organism: Hippocampus abdominalis (assembly GCA_018466805.1). Classification (NCBI taxonomy): domain Eukaryota; kingdom Metazoa; phylum Chordata; class Actinopteri; order Syngnathiformes; family Syngnathidae; genus Hippocampus; species Hippocampus abdominalis. The sequence continues at coordinate 20,784,356 of CM031695.1, read as the reverse complement.
TCCGAGGCATAAAAAAATTCTACATTTTTGGTCGAAAACCGAATTGCTCGAGAACCGAGATGTTCGAAAACCGAGGTTTGACTGTATCCTGACAAATTAGAAATGCGGTCACTCCTTATGAAAATGATCTCATTCAGATGAATGTAATAAAAATACAGTTTAAAGTCCCAAACCCATAATTCGAGTGTCGCTTTCATACAAATCATCATAGAATACTGCCATAAAGGGAGCCAACATTTCTTATGCTCTCACATGTCAAAAGCTTTCAGGTTTCAAAGAAAATTTCAAAATACTGTTACAATCTAATGCAACCATAACTGTCAATACCCTCGTGAGTGAACGATTGACACAAGACTTCATTGCTTTGACACTAACATACTTTCAAAAGTCAACCCCCTTGTGCAACACTTCTGGATTTACACTTGACAACCTCTTGGCTGATTAAATGCGCTGCTTTGGAATAATATACAACCTTCGTCAAAAGAACCGGAGGAAGTCAGAGAGTCCAGGCTTACACTGCATGTGTACGGCACCTTAATTGCATCAATGATTATCTCTCCACATTACACTTTCCCTTCTCATATTTATCGTTGTGTCCAATTTTCATTATGCCCTTCATTAAGTAGCATAAATAACTTGCGTAAATGTGCCGGCATGCCGCGACACGCCCAATAATACTGCCAAATGTTATCCATCTTGTTCCGAGTGAGACGACATTACCTGGCTGAATTATGTCTATTAGTTTCCAGTAGCCCCTCCCACTCAATCGGGATAGCAGTCCTCATATGGCAGCATTAACTTTTCAGGCTTTATTGCATCTTCTTTACCCAACATGAGCCATTAATCCCCTTAATGGCCACCATGACCTCTTTCACCGTGTTTCATAAAATAAAATTATGAATAAAGCCCATTACAGTCTCTATTGTGGACAGTCAAAGTGATGAATCAGTTCGCTCTATCAGAGGGATTGCCCCTGCAAACGCTTAGGTTGGCTGCATTCAATCATAATCACTGTTTGTGTTATCATAGCTTGTTTTTGCATACATAAAGATGGGATATTTCTGAATCGTGGCCAGTACTGGGCCGTTTTTGCCATTTTAGTTTGTGTGTCTCTACTAACCATTAAAACCTTGTCTGTCAGTCTGGTGCAAGTCTTTCACTTTTTTTGCCTTGTGTGCTTATTTTTTCAAGTATTGTTTTTACGCGTACGGGCTTGTGACTGTTATTGTACTGCTTGTTTTCATTTAATTATGTTTGCAAAGTGGCCTTGAGTGCCCTGAAAGAAGTCCAAGATGGCGCCCAAGTAGGCAGCCGTCGGGAAGTGCTCTCATGAGCCTTGCTTTTTTTTTTTTTTTTTTTTTTTTTGTGACTTTGTGTTTGTTGTTGCATCGTGTGGATCGGATGTGGATTGTTTTTCAGCATGTTTTTGGCCACGACATTCATCAAGGAGGAGACTCGGTGCTTGTGTTGTGTTATTTTGACTTCAAGATGGCGCCGCGAGAGTGGCTGCCTTTCCAGTAGCTCCTATATTTTGTTCTTCTACTTCTTCCTTTCATAACTTTGCTGTTGTGAATTGGGAATTTCTCCATTGCGAGACTAATAAAGGATGTCTTATCTTATTATTATATTGGATAAAATTGAATTGCCAAAGCACAGCCTAAGTTGCACTTGAATGAGCCATGGCAACATGACAGGATGACATCTCAAGTATAAAATGTGAAAAAAGTATCAAACTGATCGGGAGGTGGGAAATAGACCGGCCATTCGGGAAAATTCACACATTTTCCTGAAAGTCCTGATGGCCTCCACGCCCCTCTTAGCAGAGCACATACAGATACGGACAACCACCCGCATTTAATAGTCGATGGTAGACTCCAGATCAAATCTGGATTTTCCCTATCTTTATCTTGGAATATAAGTATCCCAAAAAAAAAAACCAACAACTTTTGCATTCTGAGCAAATTACCATCCCACCTTTTCTTTCAAACCATTATATTTTCAGTGGATAAAATAATGTAGTCGCATGTAGTGTTGGATTGTTAGATCAAGTTCTATCCTGGTTGTTTCAAAAACATCTGTTCCTCTGTTTTAGTCAACACCTGCTTCCTTTTTCTTTTGAGGCAGTAACTTCAAGGAAAGTCAAAGAAAGAATTGAGGTCGCCTTTCATTTGCTTCAACAGGGGCCAAAAAGCATCTCCAGACATTATTGCTTAACACTGCTCCTGATAAAGCGTCACAGACACTTTGTTGTTCAGAGGAGTAGAAACCAGTTTGTGCAGAGGCACAGCGATGATAAATTGGATTAAGTTTAACGGAAAACACTTACGTTACTATGAGTCTTGTCTTTAAATTTCAGGATGCAGCGTTGCCCTTGAAAGTTTAAGTTAGATTTAGTGAAGGAATTAATTTTAGATATCAAAGAACAAAGGGCTACAGAGCTCCCCAGACACAATTCCTTCATTCTCTTTTTGTAAAATGAACAGTGAATCACAATCTCCTATTTCAATATCGTAGTGGGACAAACCACGACAAGAGCGTAAAACTCCACTAAGGGCAAAACATTTGTCCAACCTTTCAAATCAATAAGGCACAACCATAAAAAGAAGCCAATAATAAAAATGAGGTCAAGTTTGAAGATTCACTCTTTCTCCAGAACCAGCTGAATAAAATGCACAGCAAATCACGATCCGGTCCGATGATTCATCCATGTTCGCAACTGTTTATCCTCATCAGAGTCATGGATGAGCTGGACACCCTGAACCGGTTGACCCCCAATCACGCGGCACACCCAGACAAACAACCACTTACACTCACATTTCCCACCGATTAACTATTTTGAAAACCCAAACATAAGAACTGTCAGGCAGACGGGCTGGCAACCAGTTGACTACCAAAAGACAGCTGGGATAGGCCTGCCTGTGTGGAATTTGCATATTTCCCCCATGTCTCCGTGGCTTTTCTCTGGGTACTCCGGTTTCCCAAAAACCTTCATGGTAGGTAGGGTAATTGAACATTCGGAGAAGTCTATAGGTGAGACTGTGAGTGTGAAAGGTTCTTAGTCAATGTGCCCTGCGATTGGCTGACACCCAATACAGGGTGTACCCTGCCTGAAGACAGCTGTAATAGGGTCCAGAAGATAAGCGATCCAGATGGATGGCTGGATGGATGGCGTGGATCCTGGGACGACATCCATCATAAAATCCAAGATGGGCAGACAAGTCCTCACTGGTGAAAAGATAACCTTCCTAATGGACAAAATGTTTCCCTCAAATGACAGTGTGGTGCATGTCCTTTATGTTCCTAGGCAAAGGGTATCACTGGAAAAAAGTTCAGTCGGAGACACAATCACAAAACACCCGTGTCGGGTATCACCAATTGTAAATCCACCAATTGTAAATCCTCAAAGGCTGAGGTAAATGCAGAGCTAAATGCAAATGATTCTGCCCAGGCATCATTTAGTGCTCTATTTTCTTCTGATATTTTTCTTTATTTACATTTTTCAATCTTTGGCCTTCGTGGGATTGAAAGTATCAGCGAAAGACAGGGTACAGTCCATTTCAAAGAAAGAACACAAAGTCAAAGGGAAGGTCGAAAACAGGGCTCCAAAACCAAAGCTTCATCTGCTTCATTTTTGTTGTGATGCAGCAGTCCTAGGCCTTAATTCACCTCACCTCTGTCATTCACTCATGTCCCTCCTTCCTCTGAAGAGCTGGTCACCTTTTTAGCATGTCGTCATTTTCTCAGCTGTCAAAGTGTGCTCTCTCCGAGTTCTGCTTGTCGACCTAACCTGTCAAATTCTTATCCATAACATGTCACCCAGTTTGTATGCACGGTTTCTTTTGAAAAATATAATTTCATTTAGTTTCATGCTGCTCAATGATGATAGTTGTTTGTGCGTGCGTGTGCGTGTGTGCACTGCAAGGGTCCTGTCAGAGGTTGTGTACAAAGTGAGTCATGGCAGAGGTTAGTGCTGCATTAGTGAGCGTCACTGGCAAGACAGGTGAGCACAAAGCCTTGGCAGCCCGCTCCCACTCATTCACAATCACACACATCACACACACACACACACACAGGTGCTTTGTGAAACTTTGTGACATTCTGTCACGGATTGAAGCCAGCAGGCCATGACTCACACAAAGGGCAGTATCTGGAACAGACGGACGCATCCAAGCTGTCTTTTTGCTTCTACGCCCACGCATGTATGGGACAATGTTTGCATAAGACGGGACACTCGAGCTGCCAGAATCTAAAACTCTTTGCCCTTGCCTTTTAACACAAGTTCCTCATTTTTGCCCGGTTTTTGATTTGAAGTTATTTTAATGACATTGATTGAGGTTGAATCTTTATGGAGCCGATCCAGTTCTTAGAGCTGAAATCTCTAATTACTTCTGCCTTCTTATGGTTCAATCACTCCCCCCCCCCCCCCCCCAAAAAAAAAAAGCGCGATCCAAGCCGTTTTAGTTGGGTGCTACGTCACTCAGTGATTCTTTTTTTTTTTTCGTGTTCAAAGTCTTTTCAGTTTCCTCCCTCAGAGTGTCATGGATAATTACGGCAAAAATAAAGGAGCACTGTAAAAGCTGATTAAAACATCTCATACAGCTGAACTCTTCACTCCCTTTAAATTCACAAGAACAGAAGACAAGTTATGCAACTCCCACCTCAGGGACCCAGCCGACTTTCTGGCCAACTTTGCCTCTGCCTCGTGTTTTTGAGCCGTCTGAGGGAGAAAACGCGGCTTTTTGAAGTGCGTGATTGAAGCCGCCGCCATGACTGGGGCAAGGAGGATGCAGCTGTTGTTCACAGCTCGCGATGCTCCGCTGCTCTCTCCCTCGAGGAAGCAGCTTCAAAGCGTGGTAGAGTTTGACCTTTCCTGGTTCCATATTTAACGCCCTCTTAAAGCGCAATGCCAAAGTGCTTTTCCCAAAAGCTTTTACTTTTGCCATTGTGCCACATGAACGAACATGTATCGGTGAGAATTTCACACTGCTTTCCATCTACTGTTGGTCATCAAACTAGTCTCGTGTGATGGTCATTAGAATAATCTGCTTATATTAATAATAATATATTAATATAATATATTAATATATAGGGCGGCCCGGTAGTCCAGTGGTTAGCACGTCGGCTTCACAGTGCAGAGGTACCGGGTTCGATCCCAGCTCCGGCCTCCCTGTGTGGAGTTTGCATGTTCTCCCCGGGCTTGCGTGGGTTTTCTCCGGGTGCTCCGGTTTCCTCCCACATTCCAAAAACATGCATGGCAGGCTCGTTGGGCACTCTAAATTGTCCCTAGGTGTGAGTGTGAGCGTGGATGGTTGTTCGTCTCTGTGTGCCCTGCGATTGGCTGGCAACCAATTCAGGGTGTCCCCCGCCTACTGCCCGAAGACTGCTGGGATAGGCTCCAGCACCCCCCGCGACCCTAGTGAGGATGAAGCGGTTCGGAAAATGGATGGATGGATATTAATATATATACATTTTATATTAATATATATTAATAATACTAATAATATTAATATTAATAATATTGATAGTAATTAATATATTATATTAAAGCAAAGCACTTTGTACATGATGACAAAGTGTTTACCTTTATTTGGACAAGTACTCGTCAATCAGCTCGAGTGTCTGTAATTTTTTTTGGGAGCCAAAACAGTGCAAAAGTATTGTTATGTACTATTCTCATGGCGTAAAAATCACCAGAACACGACAACGTTATGGGTCGTTCATGCTGGACGTGATGCAAAGTACTGTACTGCTTCTTGTTGATCGTGGGAGTTTGATCGCTGGAGTTCATTTCCTCTCGCTAGGACCACATATACCGGAGAGGAGGAGGGTCTTTACCTGTTGGAGGCAGAAGTAATGAAAGAGCTAAGCATCAGTTGCTGCTTTATTACTGTAAAGGAACTCTCACAAACTACTGAAAAGTTATTGGGGAACCTTCACCCCGTCAGTCCTTTTATCTGTAATGCTCGCAATACTGTATTATACTTACACTAACACCAGAATACTGTATATTCTTAGTTAAACAATTTAACAAATTCCAAGAACCAAGATGGTGCCAGCCTGAGTGGCTGCCTTGGTTACACGCTCCCGAGTCATGTCTTTGTTTTTGTCATTTTCGTTGTTTTTTGGCGACCCTCGGCCATTTACTCGATAGAAGACTTGCTGAGCATTAGCTGTTTACTTCCTCCTTCATTGGCATAGATTTTGCATGATGAGTCTGCAAAAAGGTGTCGTGGAGGTGCTTTCATTTGTCTTCCATTCCCATTGACAGAAAAAAAAAACCCCACTAGTCAGATCAGACAATGAGTGAGTTGGCATCGCCTGTGGTGATTGTGTGCTGTGCAATGTCAAACTTGGTTCACACGAAATTGCAACCAACAGCTGTCATCAAATCACGTACTGTGCATGTATATACTGACCAGATACACCAAGACTGACCATTTACAAAGCCTGATCCTCCTACGATCTCATTATGAGTAACGGGACGTATGGAAAAGCTCAGGCTGCCCACAAATGATCAGCTTGTCTTCCATTACTGAATAAGACATGCTGGATTCTGATTGGCTTTGACAACACCCACACTCTGTCTTCGCAATGGCATACAGACACACTGTCCGCATCACTGCAGTCGTTGCGCCGATCTGCAAGTTGAGCTCCGGTTCCATTTTTTTGCTTGTCTGGCTTGTAACGACGCACACTGTACGTTCGATTCAACAAAGTCTGTTGTGCTATGAACTTGTGCCTTACACATTGATATGACCATAATTCGTAATTAGCAGTGAATTTACTCATCCGAATTCGACCCGCGTGTAATGAAGTCTGTATTCTGCTCATATTTAGTCTGTACTCTGCTCATATTTAGTCATGCTCTATAACTTTCCCATGCTTGCAGTGGAGCTTGGCGTCCTTGTAACAATCATCACCTAGAATACTCCCTACTGAAGACGCACAAACTTAGGAATGCGCCAAGCTGAGACTCGGTTTAGGAGAAACGAAAGTTATCATATCACACTTTGTGCCCCGGTACCGCCCTTCTCATAGTATAAAAATGATGTGAATCTCTTCCTGCTTCGCACTCGTGACCATCGCAGCCATTGTCTGTAACCGCTGTAAGCTTTGAAGAAACTGTTCATCGATTGCAGCCTTTGATTGAAGTACCAACATTCTCCTCGTCCGAAATTCAACGAACACGCAGGGAAGAGGAGGCCGCTCTTCCCCCAACAGTATCAAGCAGACTTGAGCAAGCAAAAAAATAACTAAAAATACTTGAATGGTCCTTTATGCCAAGTGGTTATTATTGTTTTATTAAAAGTACAGTAAAGGTCATGCAGGTCATCCGATTTCTTCCTTTGTTGTGTGTCATTAAATAAAAAAAGACAGTCAGTTGACTTCACAGCTGCGAAATGTTAAAAAGATGAGAAAACCATCAAGCTCTTTCCACTTTCTTTGAAACTCGTTTGGTCAAACTTTGATGAACAGTCAAATATCAAATATATCATTAACCCTTTCAGGGACAGCGGTCACTACAGTGGACAGCTTATCGTGTTATAAGGTTACACTGTGCATCAAAGGGTTGAGTGCACAATTGAACAGATGTGATATATGATGCTGGTGTATTGGTACTATAATGTGAGAGACAATCATGCAAGGCACTTAAATTGTTTTTAAGTTGCTGTTCACTTGGGCGGTGCGGTAAACAACTGGTTAGCACAACCGTAACCAAGTCCAGAGGTTGTGGGTTTTAATCCGGGCACTGGCCTTCCTGTGTAGAATCTGCATGCCCCCTTGCCTGCGTGGGCTTGCTCCAGCTACTCCGGTTTCTTCTCAAGTTCCAAAAATATACATGGTAGGTTAGTTGAAGAGTCAAAATTGTCCATTAGTGTGCACGTGTGAGTGGTTGTTCGTCAGGCACGTGCCCGGTTCCAGCATATCTCCAAACGTTGTAAGGATAAGCAATACAGAGAATGTGGATGGATGGATATTGTTCACTTTAACACATTCTGAAAGGCAATCAAAAACTTTTTTCAATGTTTTTTTTTCTTCCAGTTTCCTGTGGGGTCTAACGGATTAAACTCTTAATTACTCTACAGAAAACGATGCTTTCATCATGAGTGCAGTCTGGAAATTTTTGGTTCGGTGTTGTTTCACAGATGTCTCAAGACTGTACCCAAGGAGCTTCAAGTAGCACACACGCTTCAGTTTTCCGAAAAAAAAGTCTGCCTGCATTCCGACTGTCTTAAATCTGAAAGAACCCCTTTTGTAGTTAATACTGCATGACAAAAACAACATCTAAATTTTGGGTTTCACACACCGAGGATACCTCAAATGAACGAGGACATCAAATAATGATCTTCCATTGTCAGTTAATCATAGATGTCGTCCACTTTTTAATGACTGGTGTCTTATCTACTGAAATGAGAATGCGGATTTTGTTTTATGGCGCATATTACAACCACAGCAGGTAGAAATGCTCAAATTAAAAGATGGATAGAAGTGATTGTTCCCAGCAGTGTACTCGACGACTGAGTCATCCTTTGATATAAAATTATATTATCCATGACCTCTCATCTAAATCTGGCCCACCCTCAGAAAGGCACTCTGAAATTAAAGAAAACAGCTGCTACACATGACTGCAAACAGATACCACGTAATAAACTATTTTTATAGACGCAAAGTGTAATGTTTCTGCTAATGGTGAGGTGTTGGATTTGACCAAATGTTTTCAGACATACTACACATTTTGATCCGCGGTTGCTTTAAGTGATCAATACCGCTGATGATAATTGGTCATTATTGACACTGAAGCAAACGCATTTTATGACTGGCCACCACTTATCCTGAACAGGGTCACGGGGAGTTGCTGGAGCCTATCCCATCTGACTTTGGGCGGAAGGCAGACGACACCCTGAATTGGTCTCCAGTCAGTCACAGGGCACTTATTGAGACAAATGAAATTTTACACCCACATTCACACCGTCATTGAGTGGGAACCGATCCCACGCTGCCCGCACACAAGTCCGGCGTGTGTGCCACTACACCATCAGTGACTCTCAAGACCAGACAGGAGAAATTTCACTCTTGTGAAAACATTCGGAAGGTATCCAGTCCCAGACATCCGTCCACCCATTTTCTAATCCTTTTATCCTCACAAATGTCGCGGGAGGTACTGGAGCCTATCCCGGCCGTCTTCGGGCAGTAGGTGGAGGACACCCTGACCCGGTTGCCAGCAAATCACACGGCACACAGAGACGAACAACCATCTGACCTCACACTCACACCTGGGGAGAATGTTTAGTGTTCAATCAGCCTGCCATGCATGTTTTTGGAATGTGGGAGGAAATCGGAGTACCCGGAGAAAACCCACGCAGGCCCGGGGAGAACATGCAAACTCCACAAAGGGAGGCCGGAGCTGGAATTGAACTCTGTACCTCTGTACTGTGAGGTTGACGCGCTGACCACTGGACCATCGGGCCGCCAGTTCCAGACATGACGTTTGGAAAAAAATTAAAATTAATAAATGTACTTTGTGTGTACGAACGACTAATTTGCGCGCACAAACTGCATATACTTTCACACTATTTACTCCTTTGTGTGCACGAACTATTACTTTGTAAGCACAAAATAGTTACAACGTGCACATGAAGTAGCTCTGATCGAGCACACCTTCACAGACTCGCTTCTCACTGACCTAATCAGTGCCTACAAAGGCCCAGAAATTAGCGCATGTTTATTTTATACCAAAATTAAGTACTGATCTCACGACAAAAAAGTTTTGATTTTGTATACATGCGCTGGAAACCATGAGCCATCCTAGAGGGTTGCAGTGGCTGAGTAATATAATCGAGACTGGCATTTAAATCGTACCTCTGCCGCTAAAGCACCTCTGTAGTCCGCCCAAAAGTGTTAGCACGTCGACCTCACAGTGCAGAGGTACCGGGTTCAATTCCAGCTCCGGCCTCCCCGTGTGGATTTTGCATGATCTCCCCAGGCCTGTGTGGGTTTTCTCCGGGTACTCCGGTTTCCTCCCACGTCCCAAAAACATGCATGGCAAGCTGATTGAACACACTAAATTGTCCCTAGGTGTGAGTGTGAGCACGCATGGTTATTCGTCTCTGTGTGCCCTGCGATAGGCTCCAGCAGCCCCCGCGACCCTAGTGAGGATAAAGCGGTTCGGAAAATGAATGAATGTGATATTTGAGACTCCGTATGGCGGAGTCCCTTTCCTATTCCAGCAAGGCTTTGCCTCAGTGACACAAGACCCATAAATATATGCATGCACGAGTTTGCTCTTTTTGGATGAATGGACAAAAAAAAACAAGCAAACCAAAAATCTCCTCCACACACTTTTGTTAACTCTCTATAGCACATTGAAGCGCCTTGGATTATTTTACCAACTACATTTTTAACAGGTGACTGTATCAGAATACATTTTTAAAGTAACCCTTCCAACCTTGTGAATGTATGTATATGCACGTATGTTACGTAGCTCACATAATTGTGCCAAAGGGGAACACAGAATCTGCTGCTTACATAATGAACCTCTAGGTGCTGTGCCTGGTGTGTATTTTTTCTTGCGGATAACTACTCTACATCTTACCAGTAGTTGTCACGACCCAGCCTAGAAATCTGTTAATCTATTACCCAACGTGATCAGTATGGGACATATGGTGTTTGTCTGTCACGCAGGGGAACTCTTGCCATTCAGCCTGTCTCACTCTTCAACTTGATCTGAACTGTGCTGTCAGGCCATGCAGAGTAAATGACTTAGAGGTACTCAAGAGCAGATCAGCGCAAACTACAGGTCACGGTGTTAATAACGGGACCAGAGTGTCACACAGAAGCTGACAAATAACAGGTGCATGTGATTAGATACTCTACTGTATGTCTTGGAAATGTAACCAAGTGGAGATGTTCTTCTCTGTACCTGTACAACCCAATACGTCTGCTCCCCTTTCATCTGCAACTACCAGCTGCTCCAGTGCACTGAAGTCGCAAACACAGGTAAGCGTGGCTTTTTTTTTTTCTATATTCCCTCAAGATCTCAACTTTGAAAATGTCCATGTATAATAATCAGGATGAAAGTAATGAGCAGCACAGGCAAATCTATAATTCAGCCGGTCCACTGTGCCAAGAGCCTGGCATCCAGCCAGCAGGGATGGAGGAGTGGCGGGCCAGATAAAGCTCATTGCCAACGTCGTAATGTCTGGCGCTGGTGCATTGTTAAAGATTACTGTTAAAATGATTCATTTCCAAGCCAATAAGCGCCAGCACATTGTAAGACCTCCACAAAGGCTCTGTGTAGATTCCAAATGACTGCTAACCTTGAAACAGAAGCTGAACTTCAAACCTGGAGTCTTAATCACAAATGTGATTTAATTAATGACACTAATAACAATTCTGCACCAACGGAAAGATCTACAAAGCACTACGGTTGGGGTTGACCTTGAAGATGCACTGAGAGAGTGTACAATTATCATGTACGAACACAGGAGTTTTCTTTATTTTTTTATGGGCTCTGCAAGAATAAAATGAACAGCAATGTGAGAATCGATTATTGAAAAAAAGACAAATATTAGCATTTACGGTAAATTAAATGTTTTTAAAATCAATGAAATGAAAAAAGAAAAATGCGTAGTTTTAGTTTTAAAATTCTAAATTTTACACCTGATCCACGTGATCAGTATTGGCCGATCACATTCACGGATGATTGTGATTGTCAGTTTAACCCCTGTGTTTCCAATTGTCACCTCCATTAACATTAACACTAAATACACATTTTACATGTATGAAAATTGGGACATCAAGAGAAAGTGAAAGTCAAGTTCTTCCTCTTACACCCTTTTCACGCTGCACCTGGCACAGTGCAGCGCACCGTCGATTCATTGTTTGTGAAAGCACAGCGAAACTGTGTTGCGGAGGCTTGCAGCGCTTGGGATGAGCGCTGCAAAAACTGCAATTGATGTTTTGGTTAGGTCAGCGCATGTCTACTACTGTGACTTGACTTCATGCCAGTGATATACAAAGTTCACTGCTAAATGTGCAAATTTTAAATTTCCCTTCTGTTATTTGGAACAGTGCACATATTGTTGCCACTGCCAGTTGTATATTATTATTATTGTTATTATTATTTTACATGCTCTTTAATTTGATGCTTAAATTAAGGGTGGGCCAGTGGAATTTGGCATTTTAAAGAGCAGTATACCAAAAAATTGCATTCATATGCTCAAGTTAGCGCATACACACACACACACGCACGCACGCACACACACACACACACACACACACAGCAATGTGTGTGTGTTTAGCATGTCCAACATGCTATACATTCCTCTTATCCTGGTACGAACCTTGCAGACGGGTCGACCGGTTCAGGATTAGTGGCTCTTATAAGAGGTGATCTCAACTGTGAACCTGCTCTCATATGGAAAAAGGTCAAGACACGTGAGACGACGGAGTGCACACTCCAATCCGAGTCACATTTCCACAACTGTCTTTATTTTGTTTTTATTGCATTCTTTTAATTTAATTCTCAGACATAACATCAAATCCAAGATCACTTTGATTCTCAGTGTTCACCTACATACTTGCCAATACTAGGGATGGTCCGATTTTATCTTATAAAGACCATACTGATGCAGATTTTTTTTCTTCAGGTCTCCATTCTATGGCCAAGGCATCATGGGCGTTGTCAATCCTGTTTCTGCTGGTGCTCCCGACTCCATGGGTTGGGCCCGTGCCAACCCACCACCTCTGTGGCTCCCACCTTGTGGACGCCTGTACTTTGTATGCGGAGAGAGGGGCTTTTTTCACAGTCCGAGACGACTTCACAAGAGGGAGCTGGAACACTTGCTCAGTAAGGCCATGTAAAATCATCCTCATTGGTTAGGAGAGAATCCTTCTGCAGAAGCCTCTTGGCTTGGTGTATATATATATATATATATATATATATATATATATATATATATATATATATATATATATGTATATATATATCCCACATATGCATATACTCTATAGGTGTGAGTGTGGGCGTGGATGGTTGTTCGTCTCTGTGTGCCCTGCGATTGGCTGGCAACCAATCAGGGTGTCCCCCGCCTACTATGGGATAGGCTACCCTAGTATCAACATGGATATGGTATATATATACACACACACACATATATATTATATATATACTGTATATACATATTATATATATATACACACACACACATATATATATATATATATATATATATATACATATATATAAGATGACAAAATTTGACAAAGTAAACAAATGCCTTCCAAAGTTCAACACCTTACCTCAGCGATATATTTTGCATTGCCATAGTAGCCTCCTGCGCTAGTCTAACTTTCAACAAGTCAATGAAGAAACATTTTTGCACCCAAACCAGAAGTTGTATAAGACAACAATGATAACTGAACCGGTTTGATTCATCATTAACTACATACTCTTTATCCTTTTCGTCTAAAAATAGATATGTTTTTTGTTGGGGCAGCCCGGTGGTCGACTGGTTAGCACGTCGGCCTCACAGTGCAGAGGTGCAGGGTTAAATTCTGACACTGGTCTTCCTGTGGAGTTTGCATGTTCTTCCGGTGCCTGCGTGGGTTTTCTCCATGTACTATGGTTTCATCCCACATTCCAAAGACATGAGTGGAAAATTAATGGAACACTATAAATTGTTCCTAGGTGTGATGATGAGCTTGAATTGTTATTCTTCTCTGTGCCTTTTTATTGGCTGGCAAACAGTTCAGGATGTCCCCCTACCAGCTGCCTGAAGACAGCTGGGAAAAGCTCCAGCACACCCCACGACCCTTCTAAGGATTAGTGGATCATAAAATGGTTGGATGGATGGATGTTTGTCTTTTGTCATTATTTACCGGTAACGTTTCTTCAGGGTGAGGGCTTAGCACCCTGTGTTGTCGCTGCTTACGAGAAGCCTTACGCAAAGGCACCCAGCAAAGTAGTTCCTCTTGTTCACTAATACTTTTAACTTTTTCATTTTCCTTTCAGAACCCTTGAGTGACAAGCAAACAGCATTTCAAAATATTAACCGAATGTTAAAGAGATAATGACACGCAGTAATAGCTGTGCTGGCTGAGTATTTATGTGGGAAACTCTGGAGTCGAGCGTTAGCATACAATCAATTAAGGTCAAGTAAAGGGACAACACACGACATGAGAAGAATGCATCCGCCCCCCCCCCCCCCCCTCCCCAAGATCATCATTAGTCAGCAAAGCCTCTGTGTCTCATCTCAATTCAAGGCAGTCTCCACTGAAGATCCTCATTAACTTATTCACAAAACAAATAGTGTTTTGACCTCAAACAATACTGTGATGTTAAGTTTAGATGTGGCAGCTTTGATAGAATCTATTGTGGCTCTACCGTATCCCCCTCTCCGCTCCCTCAAAGAGGGCCTAACAAGACTAAATAGATTGGAATGATCAGATTACCTAGCCAAGCCATTAAAGCTCCATTAAAGTGTGATGAGCCCAGATGCTCAAAGAGAGAAATTTGAGGTTCACACAGCAGACGGACTTAACTCGGTTTTCTTTCATTTCTAAGGGTACCTGTCGAAAAAAGCCAGACAAGGGCAGCGGCAGTGGAGGAAATTTTCTGGTGGCGATGATTCCAAGGTGAAGAGAGGCATCGTGGAGCAATGCTGTCATAAGCCGTGCAGCATTTACCACCTGGAAGGCTACTGCGACTGACCCGCTGACTCCACGTACAGAACCACCTGTGAGAAAAGGTCCTGAAGTCCATGTTCGGTGATGTACTGGCTGTGTTTGAATGACAGGAAATAAAGCTCCGTAACCCGAGGCTCTTCTGTGCAAAGATGTGACTTTTGTTGGGAAATGACAGGATGTTGCAGAATCATGAGTTTCTATCATTTCAACCTATGACTGCGATACGACAGTGCTCTCTGCTGGATAGACACAGACACGGCCAATGTTGAAACCTGGCTTTATTTACAAGAATTATGTGCACCCCAATAACACAGACTAAACTCCCAGCTTACCTACATAATAAAAATATCATTTTTAAAATGCTCATTAAACCTCTTATGGAAGGAGCCATTTGTTTATCATTTCTCAGACATAGATATTGAACATTCCTTTTTAAGATATACAAGCCTTCTAACCTGACCTTTTAACATGATTGGAATGTTAAAAAATTTGAGAATGATGCCCAAAAATATATATATTAAAACAACAACAACAACAACAACAAAAAACACAGACAATTAAGAAGCGTAATCATTGCTGTTCTTGTCTAGTTGAATCTCTTTGCTGTGTGATTTTCTACAACAGAAAAGAAAAAATAAATAAACAATCATTTATCCATTACCCATTTTAACTTTGTGAAAGCAGGATAAAATGAGGCATTGGCTGCTCACCTTCTGTCAGAGCTGCTGCAGTCTCAGTGTGCCTGTTCTCTTTATTGTGTTGGAATGCTTTACTGGGATCAAACCTGTGCTGAGATTCACCGGGGAGCTTTGATTTGAGGTGATTCAGATCACTTTTCTGACGACTCAACTGGGAGCGAAGCCTCAGCACCTCCTACAAAGACACACACACACACGCACGCACAATGAGACAGAGGGAGAGGACAAGAGCAAGAAAGAAAACTCGAAGGTCATACAAGTCTTTGGATGAACACCAACTAGTCAGATTGCAATGTGGGTCCTTTCCAGATCGCTTCAATTAGCCACATAACACTCGCGGCATGATCCGCAAGGTGGGATAATGCAGTTTACCTGACTAAACCCTCTTTGCACATGACAATCTCATGCACCCCAGCGAGTCAATTTTTGCTTCCGCAACATCAAGCACTGTGACCGCCCTGATTTTAAAGGGAATGAGGGGAGTTGCTTGGATTGGCCTGCGAGTCCTTCCCACATGGGCGCAAATGCCCTCTTCTATCTGCGCTACACCAGCAAAATATCAAAACAAAGAAAACGCCACCCAATGCGCACAGTTAGACTGCGCTTTGCCTGAGACTTCAGTGACGATTTTACAGTTAGAGCCCGGCGAGTCCCAGGGACTCACTGATTAGAAAAGTATGAGTCCCATTATGCATTTAGAGAGTCCCAAATTTCAAATTCTGAAATGGTCTACTTATTCAATTGCATATGATAATAACACAAACAACAACATACATTGATAATATGTGCTGGGTTCCGTGCATGCGGTAAATTAAAATTCAAATTTTCACGGTCCAAATCAGAGGGGTCCATGCAGACTCTTGCTGACAGGTATCGGATGACAATGTTGACATCACCAGTTTGCGGTTCAACGAGAGGTTTAAGCTCTGCTGTGAAACTCTTTCTGTTGTAAACTGTGGTTTTAGCCATTTTTTGATGTGTGCATATATTTCAAAATTCATTTCATGGTTTAAATAACGTTCAGTTGTTGTGCTGCTGTTTTATCGTGGAATGTCCAGCGTGTTGTAGCTTGTTTTGAAAAGCACGAAAGAAACAATTATTCATGTTCATATTAGTTACACACTGACAGGAAAATAAGCCAAGTAATGTGTTAGAATACCGCATCCCAGTTGCGTTTACCTGTTTCAGGTTAAAATTGTCATCCTTTAGCTTCATCACATGCTTAATCTTCTGCTTCTGGTTCTGGTGACCCAGCAGGTGAGCATAGGCATCTGACAGCTTGTTTAGTTCCTCCTGGTTTGCTCCATTTTCATTGAGGAGTGCATTTCGCTCAGCAGCAAAGTAATTCAACTGCTCCTAGAGGTGCCACAATAAATACAAATATTTGAAAGGGGTATAATGATATCAAAAGTCTCGTTATTTGGGCCAGGGAGTGTGTTCCCAACTTTTTATCCATTAAATGCGCCATTGTTTTGTTGGATTGTTGCGTATACACAACAATTACAATTACAACATTAATCCAGTGTATTTTGTCTTGTCTGCTTAAACTGCTTGGAAGAGACGAACCTCAAAGGGTTTAACCTTAGCAAACAGCTCCTCATACTGTGACTTCCAATGTTCTGTCTCGGAACTTGAAGAGCTGTGAAAGAAAAAAAATATATCGATTTTTTTTTTTTTGTGGGGGGTAAATAAATGTATGCATTCATTCAAAAAAAATAAAATAAAAAAGTTGCTCACCTCTTTTCCTGTGCCTCAATGATTTGATTTTGGAATTTCTGTCGCTGCTCATCCATCTCCCACTGTAGTGTGACCTTCTCCTGAGTCAGCGCCTTGACCTGCTGCTGCAGAGCGTGCCGCTCTTGTTGTTGGTATTCCATTTTGCACAGCAGACCCTCCACCTTTTCCTCTGTGAGGGCCGCTTGTGCCTGAAGGTTCACACACTCTAGCTGAATTTCAGCCAAGCGATCCTGAAGCTGCCTTTTCTCTGTATTTGCCGTCATCAATGATTGCTCTGAGAGTTCAACTTGCGTCACGAGTCGACTTCTTTCCTCACTTAATCTATCGAGCTCAGTCTGTAGTCGGTGAACCTCTGACCTGAGCTGTTGGTGGTCTTCGGTTTCAGCCGCCAGTACCGCCTTTTTCACCTCGAGCTCGGCTTGATATTTAATTTTCTCCTCTTTTTCTTGTAAAAGTTGTTCCATTATTTTCACCTTTTCCTGGCGGACTTCCCCAAGCTCTTTCTTAGCCATTTGCTCCTGGTGGTGAAGCTCTGCAACTTTCTGCTCTTCAATTTGCCTCAATGCTTCTTCCTTGTCTTGTGTCCGGCGCTGTACCTCCTGCTCTAAGTGAGAGATTCTCACAGCATGGCTGGCCTCCAAGGCCTGCATCTCCTGAACTTTTTGAGCGAGTCGATCTTGCACCTCCTGCAAAACTCTAGATCAAGATAAGAGAGTAAAATGAATAAAAAAGAAAAAGGAAGACTTCATTGGTTAAACTCATGCGATTTAAGAGGCAAACCCTGAATTCTTCTGTCTCATTCGGTGCTCCTCATCTTTTTGTTGAATCGCTTGGTCCATCTCCTCTTGCATTTGCTGGGTCACTCTGTTCATCTCTTCTCCCAGGATTTTATAGCTCTCCTCGGAAGCCCTTAGAGCCTCTTTAGTGCTTCACCGGAGGAAAAGAACCATAAACTCTCAGAATATTGCAATGTAACAAAACAGCAACAACAACCCGTTTGACAACTCACCATTGAAGCTCCGTAGACATCTCTTCCAGTTCTCTCCTGGCGGTCGAATGCTCCTCTTTCAACAATGACAGGTCGCTGCTCAAAGGATAGGCTATGATTACTCAAGTGTTGATAAGCAACTTGCTTGCGTACAAACAAACTCGGGGCTGGGCGATGAATCAATATCAATACGACTCATGATAGAGCAAGATCAATATGAACAGAAAATACATTTGACAAAATGTTTGATAGAAAAAAAAAAAAGAAAAATCAGGAGGAAAACCACAACCCTGCACTGCCAGGCATTCTGCGGGATTGAGGAAGTGTTTGCAGTATGTCATTAGATTTGCACCACATTTCCAAGCACAAATGAAGAAATATTGAGCACAAAAGTGTGTCTTGCCGACCGGAAGAAGCCACTGAACCAATGAAGAAGTGCAATGAACGATATTGCTTTGGGGTAGCACAGATGAAAATTGACAGCACTGCTTGAGGATCATGGATGTAAACAACTGTGCACATTACCTTACATTATAATACACACAAAAACACTGTAAAATCTTTGAAAATTAGTTAGTTTTCCTCCAAATATTTGTTGTATTTGATTATATCTTTAATATGTTTATTGTTTTTCTTATTTTGGTGATCGATAGACCAATATGAAATATTTGTATCGTGACACATCTACAGCCATAGCGCCCAGTCCTAAACAAAAGAAATCTATTAGATGCTCTTGAATAGGTGACCTTCAAATGGTTGTTTCGATAAACTGAGAATAGGCATTGTTACTTAGATAAATTAACACAATGCATTTTTATTGGCTATCATGGATGAAAATGCTCATTCTGTTCCTCATCAGTTTGCTTTTCGTAGCGTGTAGAGCGACACGGGGTCCAGAATATTTCCTGAGCATTTGTCTTCATTAAGGAGATTAGGAGAATGAAAGGATGGGCCAGCCGGTGGGACGCTGTTATTTATCCCGTGTAACAGATGTGCTGCTCAGCTTGAAGCGGTGGTCGATGTCAAATATGCGGAATTCCAGGAATTTGCACCCAGGTTGAGTTGAAATGTAGTCAATTGACATTGCCCAATTATAATGTAACTGAGAGGGACACATGATGTATGTGAAGCATCTCATTTAGAATTTTTAAGCCAGATATCACGAGAAAAATGTTTTTAAAAATGAATTGCCTGATTAATCGCTTATTGATATTTATTTATTTATAGGGGGTGGGGGGGTGGGGGAATGAAGTTACGTCCATTTTTACGCCGAGCGCAGGAGTGTCAGCCTACCAAAATACTGCACATTGAGTTAGTTTATGAGTGATCTAGTGTTACTCAGTTACAGTTTGGGGGGGGATATGAAAATCGGCATCAGCCTCAAGAAAAGCCATCCGGCTCAGGCCCAAGTAGTTGACCACACCATAACAGCCCAATATGTTACACACTCGCCCGACAGTGCCACTATTCAAAAAGACTCAATGTCAGACACTGCTCTAGCTGCAATTAAAGGGTGATGGGCGGATGCTTTACTATTCGCTGCTGCCATCTAGTGGCAAGATATCTGAAGCTCCCCCATACTCCAAATTTGGTCTCACGACTTTCAGAAATGAACAATGGCGGGTAACTCGGAACGCTCAAAGGTACCGAGCGTCCATTTAAATTTGATGTCACTCACCGCTCAAAAAGTTCCCTGGTTTCACCCAGTAGTCTCTCCAACGCATTGATTTCCTCCTGACCCTGATCCCTCGCTTCACCTCGTCTTTGCGCCTGTTCCTCCATGAGAGCCAGCTCTCCCAGCACCTCCTCCAGCTCCTCATTCAGCTTACTCCGGTGCTCCTCTGACTCCTGCCTCTCTTGCTCCAGCAGCACAGTAAGAGAATCTACCAGAGCCTGGGCGCGTTAAAACAGAAAAAGAATGGGCTTGAAGAAATGCCTTCATCACATACAAGTAAATCCAGTGACTGACCCTTTCTTTCTCCAGTTCCTCAACAAGAGAAGCATGCTCGTGCTGGAGCTGAATCCGTCTGTCTTTCTCATCTTGGTTTGTGTCCTTAAGCAGTTTGACCTCTGTGGTCAACTCCTCCAGTTTCCTGAAGCCCTCCTCTTGAATTTCGAAAAGCAACAACGACAACAACACTTTGTTGAATTTTATTCTGGTTGTTTATGATTGATATCGGTGGGTGAGCATGCATACGTTTCTCCTCTGCCGAAAGCAGACACTTCTGTTCAAGATGTGCCACATCTTCAAGCATCTTGCTCTCCGTCCTTTGGAGTACCTCACGCAGCAATCCCAGTTCGGCCTCCTGCTGACCAACCGTTGCTTGAGAGTCCTGAATTTGTTGGTTGATGAACTTCAATTGTGTCTCCAAGTCACTCACCGTCTTTTGGGAGGCCTTAAGCTCTTCCTTCAACTTCCTCTCCACTTCTGATAAAGCCTCCTTTGAGGCCTGCATCTCGTGCTCATGTTTCAGCACGTCCTCCTCTTTTTGCCTCAGAGCAACTTCAGTGCTTTCAAGCTTTGCGCGGCAATGCTCAAGGTCCTGCTCGAGGTCTCTGCAGAACATGCAAAAGATATCTGTGATCTTTTCTTGAATTGAAATCTGACACCCTTCAAGGGAACTATTATACATTTACTCACTTCACGTTCTGCAGCTCGGAGTTACAGACGATGACTTGCTGTGTTGCCTCTTTCAGCTTTAAGCGGAGATCCTACAAAAGTGAATCTGCGAATGAATGCCTGCGATGGATCTGATTGCAAATTTTCACTTTTGTGCCCACCTGATTCTGATCGTTGGATGCATCCAGATATTCCTGAACAACTTTGATTTCCACTTGTAGCTCCCGTATCTCAGCTTGGAAAAAAAAAAAATAATAATAATAATAATAATAATATTGCAAGCGGGGCAAGAGGTTTGTTCAATTAAATGTGGTCCATGAAAGGAGCTTGATTAAAAATGCATGTGCAATAGAGCTCAGTTTTCATTTGTTTTTAAAGGCATTCATGTAACAAAATACAGTACACAATCAACCCTGGCTATTCACGGGGGTTACGCACCGGACCGGCTCACAAATAGCAAACATCCGCATATAACTGACGGCCATGACTTCACTGGGCATTTTCAACCCAAAACTGGATTTACTGTATTAATAAAAAGAAAGGCAATACAAAGCAAGTGTTAAGAAAACTGTTCAGTATTTGCAGTGTAATTATACCAGACTACAACATATTGGCAAATAAAGGGGGAAAAAATAGGAGAGGGATTACCTAAAGGCAAAAAATGTATAATTACTTATATAAATTTGAGACAATCCACCATCCCACTGTGTTCAAGTCACTGCAGCAAATTGCAAAAATGTCATCTGATTTTCAACTTGGTCACTCCTAAAAAGAACCACAATCCCTTCATCTCTGCCACTTCCTGTTCTGTCTCCTGTCATCCCTTTAGTGGCACTGTCTCCAAGTAGTACCACAATGGCTGGCCTTCCCACTGCCTTATAAACATTGCCCTTCACTACATTACATTGGGGATCAACTCACCGTGTAACCTGTCATTCTGTTGTTGCAACTCCTCATTTTGTTTTTTCATCACTTGGTGGAGGTCCTCTGTGAAAGACAACATTAAGGTTGAATTAACATACCCGACATTTGAGTACAAAACAAGGTGATCGGTTGCTGTTCATCCTTACCCAAGTCTCTATTCCTGTCTGTTAAAGCTTTAACAGTGTCCTTACTCGCTCTGAGATCTGTTTCGAGCACCTTGAGGTGACCTTCGGAGCTGAGCTGTAGAACACTGAGCTCCTGCACTCAGACATATTTGGGTATACATCTGAATAATTGGCTGGCAAATGAAACTATGATCGTCAGCTTATCGCATGTAACATTTTACTGTGTTTATAGTAATAAAGAATGGTAATAAAAACTGTTGTAATGAGGGCAGTGGGTGCACCAAAAGCATACCTTGTTTTTGCCGTCCAATTTGTTCCTGGCTTCCATCAGCTCCATTGTAAGTGAATTGATCCTCTTTTTTGTTGTGTCAGCTGAAACCTGGGGGGAAACACACACTCACTAATTGAGCTGTAAAATATATTGAAAAAATCAGCTAGCTCCAGAATACAATTAGCCTGCTTATTTTGCCAGGTGAAACAATATGTTTCTTTCATTAGATAGAAAAAATGTAATTTCTTTAAATACATGTCAGGGCTCTATGGCTATGCTAACTTTGACGCTGGTAGCACTGGTGCGTCCAACATTTTGGGAGTGGTACAGCATGACCATATTTCCTGATATATAGTCGTCTCAATTGGTATTCCATAGTTTCATATGATGTAAAGATTGATAGTGACTGAAGATATACAGTATTTGAAAAATACTTTACTGGAACAACAACTTTATTTGCAACAAGGAGCGGCTGGCAAAACAGGTCAGGAATTTTATGACTTTAAACAAAGACACACACGCACACACACACGCACACACACACACACACACACACACACACACAAAGTCAGAATATAACAAACCTTGTTTTTTAAAAATTCATTGACTTTCTTGAGTTCAGCTTTCTGTCTTTCAAGGGTGGTGATGTTAGCAGTGAGACCGGTCTTCTCCCTGACTGCCGCCAACAACTTGGCCTCCAATTTTTTAAAGTCCTCCTCAAGGGAGAACAACCGTCGATCCTGTTCCCCTCTCTGCTGGACCAGTAAGCGGATCTACAAGGAGAAAAAATAAAAATCAATATTGCGCCATATAGGTCTATTATTTTTATTGCAGTTGTTGGTTCTGAATTCTGGTTGTTATAGCATTGCCCGAATTTTGTTTTAAAAAGGTGCACCTCTTTCTCCAATAATCGATGTTGTTTCATTTCCAAGGTCATGGAATGTTCTCTCTTTTTTGTACTTGACGCCTCAATCTGTAAGATACATTTAAAATGGCAAGGAAATTGTATGGAACCAAATTAATTGAAATTATATAGTTTATAATATAACAATATTGTAATGTCAACTGTAATTTACCATTCCATCAACTGATAGTGTTCTTCTGACTGGAGACATCAGTGTACTTCTGGAAGGTGATGATGGGGGCACTGAACACACAAATGAAGAAAACAACTAAGTTACACACGAGTTCATGAGGTCAGTGTAGTAGTATGTCTATCAGATTAACATGTTACCAACCTGCCTTTGCATCTTTGAATCGATCCGATTTCTCAAAGGATGCAGGGCCCTTCAATTCTTCAGGTTTTATGTCATAGATGCCTGGTGCAGGGGCGCAACCTTCGGTAAAAATTCAGAATTTACACTTCTTTGGTAGTAATAGAGAGTTGTCGTATCATTGTACTTTTTTTGTATAGGAGTCATTCCAAAATCAGAGAATAATAAAATTGAAAAGGTACAGAGCGGTATTTGAACTTGTGATGCAATGGAATAAAGAAGGACCATGGAGACGACTGCGATACCTAGCATGCCACAAGCTGGTACACTTCCACCGCTACGGGATTTGTACTTGTAGTTCACGCGCGATTCACGGCAAAACACTTAGTCAAGTTACCGGTTGCGACAAAAATAACCAATGTGTGTGGTTTATTACTTGTTTTACTTCGACAACATGAAACATATAATCACCGGCCAGATTCTCCCAAAGGTCTAAACTGATCTACATTTTTTAAATAAACCCAACGCTGCATGCGTGATGCTAGTACGTGTCTGCTGCAAATCCGCAACGTAAAAAAACACCGTTCGATTTTACTTACCAACAGGTTCGTTGAACCTTTTCAAAGGAGCTCTTGCGAAAGACATTTCGATTCCCAAGATTTGGACTATTTGCCCCAA
Organism: Hippocampus abdominalis; assembly: GCA_018466805.1. NCBI lineage: Eukaryota > Metazoa > Chordata > Actinopteri > Syngnathiformes > Syngnathidae > Hippocampus > Hippocampus abdominalis. The sequence goes on along the minus strand of CM031695.1, from coordinate 20,760,413 downwards.
AATGCCCAAAATGCGCAGCTCTCAATGACAGCAGCAAACAGCTACTAGTTTCAGCGCTGAAATTTCAAAAATACGTCATACACGCATTTCCGTGTGTGTGACCAATGAACGTCGGCTGACTGTTTGGTGACGTCACGCAAGCGTTTACGACAACAAAAAAAGATAACGCTCACCATTTGAAAGTGTACTTATTTTTTATTGGATACTAGCAATTCATAATAATGGCGCAGAACATAACGTCTTCAGTAATGGCGAGCACAAGACCAAATGTACTGTTGTAAGTTGATCTGACTCTGATTCTCTTCACATTCAAAATGTCTTTAGCAGATACACAACGGTCATATCAAATTAAACCAAAATACTCAAGCATGACACCTCTTTTCAGTTAAACATGTTTTATTTCATGGAAATACAACATAATTTCTCACCGTATGCAGGGCCACTGTTGTCCATTTGATAATCTCCCCCCAACCCCCATTTCCAGTGCTTCAAAACATGGTCACTTGTGCAATTACATAAACAAAGCCTCGTGTCACAAATGGAGCCGCCAATGACAATAAATTACACTTCCATGCTTAAGTTTCACAATGATACATACTTTATTTTTACTTGATTAACCTGTAAATGAACAATAGATCAAAGTTGAATAAATATCATAAAAAGATACTGTAGTTAAAAAAGAACATTTCTTAAAGAAAATGTAAGCAGAAAAAGATCGCAAGTAGGGGTTATTGTTGAGTAATTAATCTGTTATCCTTCTTGTGAAAAAATAAGGGCTAATTTATCATATCTTGATAGCACTGCTAAAGCTAAAGCAAAAATCCAACAATAATCAATACTGACTACAGTATATTCAAGAAATGCTCAATTAATGACGTTTTTCTTCATTTCACATATGTATTGGACCAGCATCATCCACACAAACACGCCAAACAGGTTAATCTAGTACAGCACTGTTGTCATCCACCCAGAGGTATTTACTCACCTTGTTGCTGTTTAAGATTCTTGAGAAAAAAAACATTCACCAATCATTTTGTTTTCTTTCTAAGTAAGGAATACCAACACTGTATTCGTGAACAGCATATAAAAATCTTTCCAACAGGCAAAAAAAGAAAAAGAAATGAGGTTTCCAGTCCGTAGCAGAAAAGTATACCAAGAATATGTAAATAAAAGTATTCATATTAAAACAAGAACAATTACAACACACATCACGTCACTTAGTTCGACTGTGGAATTTACATTGAAATTTGCGTTGAATAAAAATGTGTCAAGATAATCAAATGAGTTTGGAGGGGGTGGGATTATGAAAAGCAAATGAAACCGGCCATGTAACATTGTTTCCTTGCTAGTAAGCGGACGCATTGAAGAAAAAAAACAACTTTTTTTTTTTTAAAGAAATCATTGGATTTCTAGACAGATGACCTATCATAGCCACACCAAATAATTACATAAATGAGAAAGAAATATATTCGGGAAAATGGATGTGAGCCCATAGCGTCTGTAGTCGTGCCTCTGGTTTTGTTGCTGACATTTTTCCCCCCCTAACTTGAATAATTAGCATCCATTAGGAATAGTGTTTACCTTATGCTAGGACTCACAGTCATTGAAGACCTTGACTCATATTTTCTCATCTGCTTAAGTAATCCAATGTGGTGTACAGCTGAAAGAATATGAGAGGGCATGCATGAATCTGATTGCAAGTTGTCTACTGTATATTCACATAAATAAATTCAGTTGTGAAGATTTACTTTGTACTTCCACCACTCCTCAACTCCACTATTGCAAGCATTTTCCGAAATATCAGTGAGGGTAACAGTTTGAGATGACTCAAAACAGAATTTCTTTCGCTAATGTGAGGAGGAACTGAAGTCACTCACAACTGTAAGAGGCCAGAGATCGATAGACGAGAAAGGGCATCACATCCATGAGGAATGTGGGTGTTTCAGTGTGTGCTGTCTGCCGACATCTATTTTCAACAAGTGGTAGCCAGGGATTGGTGTATAGGAGGCTGGAAACAGCGAACATGCTCCACAGTGGAACTGTCTGTCTCAACGGCCTTCATGTACTTGTTCAGGATAGCAAAGATTTCATTGTTAAGGATCTGGTACTTCCTGATGCGGTCTGCCATCTTCTTCAGTGGCTGTGGAGAAGAGAATAATGAACAGGTGAATTGCGGTTAATCAAGCAACTGGACAACGTTGAAGACTTAAAACATGTGGTCGGTACTTCATTTCTGCGACAGTTACAGTGCACCCACCACATTTTTGATGATCTCATCCTTGCCATCTTGTCTTTGGACTTTGAGCAGGTGGTAGCAAAAGTCAAAGAGATCAAAACGACGCTGCTGTCCCAACAGAACAATGACAGCACAGCCGGCCCAGTTCAGGCCATCGCCAAAGCACTGCCTAAAGGTCAAAGCACACATGTCATGCTACACTTCTGATTTACTGTCATTAATTACAATTGTGTGTGTTGGGAGTATTCTAAAAGTAACAAAATAATCATTCCTACAGGCCAGTTGAGGCAGTAATGTTCCTACTACATTACTACTACAATTTCACAAATAGTACCGTACTTATTACAAGTATTTTTTTTTTACCTCGTGGTAACCAGACAACCAGTGCTCGTCTTATTCCCAGACAAGTCACCTGCTTGAATCGATACTAAGGGTCCCGCTGGAATCTTTAAGTCATCAGTGATTCAATTAACTCATTCACTCCCAAAGACGTTTTTAAATGTCTTTTTAGACTCGGTCTAGGATTGGCGGATACTGAATGAATTAACTCTTACTGCCACTTAGGTTTCTGTTTATATCCTACTTTTGTACACATCCGACTGCACCATCATTGGCTGGCTTCTCAGTCACTTTTGATGCATCACTGGATAAAATAAATGCCAGTCATTAAACCTTTGTATTATGATGCAACTCAGTGCGTCAACGTACAGCCCCTAATTTCAGCCGAATAAGTGTTAGGTTACTTTGTCTTTACATTATTTGGGCACAGATACAAATTGACATTATTTGATGAAAATTGAATTTTCTAGAGCCCCGGTAAAAATAACTTTTCAGAACATTTTTAAGGAACCCATTTAAGCAAGTCTGTGGCTCTCAAGGCTTGAAGGAGTGAGTTTTTTCACTAATGTACACTCTCGCAGCGCTAGGTGGCATCACTTACATTGAGTTAACTCTGCTGTTACGAACATAACATCTGATATAAGCAGTCTTAGTTTAACCTGTTTGTTGTATTGCTTTTCTAAACAAAAACCAGTATTGTTAAGAGTAGTAGTATCATTAAGAGCTTATCATTACTCATCCCTAACATTGTATACCTTGCGGTCTCACAGATCGCAATGACATTGCCCCATATAGTTTTTATTTCCCAGATCACCACGCTGTGTGTCTATGTTGTTTTTCTTGTCATTTTTTTCATAATTTAATTTTGTCTCTGCTTGAGCGTCGCCTGCGTGTGACGTGGAAATTACATTCTCAACGCTGAGCGGCTGCCACGACAAGGGTCGGACTGGGCCCACGTGGGCTGGCGTGAAATACTGCCAGCACCTCACTGACAGACTGATGAAGCCCACCTCTGGTATTCAACTGTCTTTTTGACATCCTGACATACATAAATCTGGTGTTACTCACTCTGCTGTGAACTCGTGAGTGCCTACTGGAATGCAATACACAAACTGCATTGCACTCCAGAGGCGGTGGAACTCCATGCACTCATCGACATGCATGACACCATTGGTGGGAGGGGGCCCGCGCCACACTCCGTCTTGCAAGAAGCTGCGGATACGCGTCAAGATGACCTCAAACATGGACAGGCCACAGCACAGGCGTTCTTTGGTCAGCAAATCTCCCTCACGTGCAATGGCAATTTGCTACCAGAAAGACAAAACCATTAGATAACATACATTCAACTTTAAATATATAAAAGAGAGCTGGGTTTGTTCGAGCAGAAAAATACCTGAGGGGTTCCCAGCCTCTCAATCAGAGGCACCAGGTGGAGAGGGGCGTACTTTGCTTCCAGTCTTTTCATCCTCACTTCCAAACGCTCTCCCTCTACACGTCACATTAACATTGCTCATGTCAAAAAAATAATCACGCATTCATTTTGAATGATTTCTAACCAAATATACCTTTGATGTATACCCTTGGGAGAATATTTTGGAAAGGGGCAGCATGAAGAAGGTCACACACTTCCTCCTGTGACTAATATTAAAAAAAAGAGTATACAGGATAAAATAGTATGAATGGGCTGTGATAATTAAAAAAAAAAAAAGTAAGACTTTTTGAGCATGCAGATAAAAAATGAAAAGATGTTAATTTCTCATTCAGCCACCATACTCTCCTATCCATAGTTTGTGCATGCTGTGTCAGTTAGATGTCTACATATCTGAGAAGTTGAATGTCCCTCACATGTTGTATTTTTATGGGGGGGGGGGGGGGGCAGTTAAGACATTAATAACATTTGGGTGTCAATATACCTGTCGAGTTACCAGTGAAAATGAAAGAATATGGAATTAGTTGATGCGAGAAGGCCTGGCACACAAGCTGAGTTCTAGTTCCTCCTAAAAGGTTTTTGATTGGGTTAAGGTCAGAGCTCTCAAGTTCTTCCAACACAAGTATGTTATGGACCTTGCTGTGTGCACCAGGAGACTGTAATAATGGAGCAGAAAAGGCCTTCCCAAAACTGTTCCCAAAAAGTTGCGATAATGGAACTATCTAAACTGTTTTGTAAGATTAATCATTTATTCCAGCAACTCAGGGTCGTCATAACCATTACGCATATTTTAAGATCAAATCAACTGTTATTGTTCTTTTAGCATGTGATGGCATTTATTGAAGGCACACAAGCTTAAATGAAATGAAACACTAATGTTAAATAATTTCTAAGTGTGTGCATTCATGACAGGACGAGCCATGCAGTAATAAAAGCAGGACACATGCTTCTATGTACAGTACGTATGTTGGAATAAAACAGGATATCCACAGATGTCGCCTATTTAAAAAGGTTAGTGTTTGATGTAAAAATGAGATGTTATGCAAACACGAAACATGCAACCTAGAATCAGAATACACGGTCATCACATGACTGCAATAGCAAGCTTCCAACAATGTGACACAATTTCCTCCGTGGATGAAAAGCACATTGGGATTCTTATACAGTAGCTTGTTATTGTTTGATGAATCTTCCTTTAGATCTCAGTCAATGCCACATCTGGTTTTTCTACAAAACCGCGTCATGCAAACACAGAAATAGAAAGAGAACACAGCAAGCCAAAGCAAAATGAGAGAAACGGAAAGAAAGAAATCATCTCAATGTTATTTAGACGGCAATGAACAAAACCCATGTCCTTACCACCTGTGGTTGATGCCAGCGTGTAATGAGAAATAGAATCATAGTTTCAAGATTAAACTCACTGTAGCACTCAGACTTGGGCCTGAAAGACTCTGTGATAGCTGATTTAGAGGAAATCAACATTTTCAATCAGGCAAAAAATTTTGGACTCCCACACGAATGACACAACACATTCCCAGTCCAGGCTGGGGCATCTTATTATACCAGCTTAAACTGTCATGTCAGCAGCAGAATCGTGATCTTACCAGAGCTTGCTCGATGAGCAGGCAGAAGAGAATGGCGTTCCCCACCTCCCTTAAGCTCTGGAAGACATCTGTCTTGAGCTCAGCGTACTCGATTATATCCTTGAGTTGATGGTGGAAGAACTCCAAGATCCCTACAATTAAAGGAGGATGGAAATCTTGCTGTCCACTCAATCTTTTTATGACATAAATTACAAATCCCCCCAAAATAAATATTTTTTCCACCCACGCTTAAAAACAAATGGGTTGTTTGGTACGGTAAAGTGCATCCATACAACTAATAATCTAAGACTGAATGATGCCAGAGGATTTGTTGACCCACACTGTGTCCAAGCATCAGGCCCTTGCAGCTGAGGATGAGAGAGGATAACTGATGGTAGTAAGATTTCAAGCGAGTAAGTCGGGTCAGAACTTGTGTTACAGAACGTTGGTAATCTAAGGATTACTAAACCCTTCTCATAGCAGTAACCCAGCTGCCAAAAGTCTGATTTGAATTTGCAGGTCAAGTCAAGATGCAACGGAGGTCATCCTGAATGGAATGCAAAGTGGTGCGCCTTTTATGGTATACATGCCAAACTCTTCTAGCGTTGTCAGTGAATCACTCACCCGGGGAGCCGTATTCATGGCGTGGTAGGCGGCAGATTTTGGGCATGACTTCAATGAGTGTCTTTACATACTGCAAAATGGTGCCCTGTAACTGAGGGGACACAAAGATGAACCGCAAAGTCATGTTGAGAGTCCACAAAAAAAAAAAAAAAAAGATGGTGGGGACATGCTCATGAGGGCCCAGGAGAAAATAACAATGAATACCAAGCTCTTGACAATCTTGAGCAGCTCCTCCATCACAACAGCAATGCCTTGGTAACCAAGAAGACGACAAATGGTCTTGAAGTGAGGTGGGCCAACAAAGTTCCTGTAGGAGCTGTATATGTGAGAGTAGGCAATGTTCAGAGGCTAGGAGGAAAAGAGGAGACAAAGAAAAAATCAGTGTCAGTCAGCAAACTACATACAGTATGTTTCAACCTATGTCGTTAGTTAAACAATCGTTTTGAAATTTAAATTAAATGTGGATAAGACAAAGGCACACCTTGGACCCATACAGGTAATAAGGCTGCACGTTAGCTGGCTTGTCTCTCTGGGGCTCCTGGGTGAAAGGAATAGCTGTGCGTACAAATCTGAAAATAAAACAAGCTTAAAACAGCTCAACATTTTATCATGGACAAACCGCATATCTGCAAGCAAGGACAGACCGGTTGGTGGATCCGTTGTAGCAATAATTAGGGAGGAAATCGAAATTGAGCTCCCAAAAGACATGAAGCGTAATTCGGCCGTAGGGAGCTGAGACGTTGTGATTGGCCTCACGGAACATGGCATCAAAGCTGTCCAAGGTCATGTGCTTGGACAGAAGCCGGTGAGTCAGTCTATTGATCTCCAGAAGCCACTCCAACTCCTGACCCAAGCGTGACACAAAGTGTTGCCTTTAAAATCGATATCGAAAGTTGAGCTATTTCGCCCAGGGTACGAGATGTGATCTTTACCACAATAGATGTTAGATCCTCGCTTTCAAAGCGGCTGATGGCATGGTCCAGAGACTTGTACATGGCAGCAGAGATCCTCTGGGTGATAAGACGGTTAAGGTCAATGGAGCGACCCAGAAGCTGTAACGTACAGAAGGAACCAAGTGAAGAAATAAATAAGTCAAGTGCTACAGTTATATATTCAAGTTGTTTTTAGTACCTGCACATGTCTCTGTTTAAGCAACGTCTCATAGCGGTTTGAAGGAGGGTACGGTATAATGACCCCATAGTTTTTACACTCTGCACGGAAGCGCTTGTCAAGCAGGACACTTTGGAGGGGGGAAGAAAAAAACAAAACTCTTTTAATCGGTGCAAATTATTGTGCCTAATCAAACTGATTAGGACCAATTGACACTTCCTACCTCCAGCCATTGCTTTATAGTATGCAAATATCTGGTCAGCCAACTTGTAGACAAACTGATCAAAGCAAAGGTTGACCTGTGAAGAAGGAGTAAACACTTTTATTTCAAGAAATGGTCATAAAATAATGCCATTTGAATTGAGGATACCGTTAGACATTACCTCAGCCTCAATCTCATCATAGAGGAACTGCTTCTTGAATTTAGTAAGAGCATAGTAGCCACTGTCATTGTACAAATCCAGGGGATACAGCACATATCTAGCCAAATGAGGAAAGCATTAAACACATTTGGTTCAAAACTCAATCTGACATGTTGAGGAAGTCGGACTCACTCCATCATTGACGGTTCCTTGGTCTCCAGGATGTGATCGGTGAGAATCCACGGCATGGACATCTCAATAGGGAACTGGATTCTACGGCCCATGGTTAGCTCAAGGAAGAACTCTCTAAACCAGAGTTGGGACAGGTCACAACACTGCTGCAGTGCCTCTGGACATTGAAAAGGACATAACAAAGGGAGGTGTTTCTTCAAATAAATACAGATTCATCCACTCGAGTCATTTTGTTTCTCATTCCCACATTTTGTTATCTCAAATATGTCAGCTTTTTATCCATACACACTTAATCAGGGTTCCCACTCTTCCACTTGCTTTTTATTTCGGGACCTTTTAAGGACTTTTGAGGGCTAATTTAGCCATTTTTTAAGGACTTTTTCTCCATTCAGCACGGGATTCAAGGTGGATTTAATGCCCGCTCAGCAATAAGCGGGCTGAACAGAAAGCCACATATCACTGAGCTGGTGATCAAATCATTGCTGCCAAAGGAAGGGCATATCTTTATTTTTAGGGGCAATCACCTTGCCCTTTATTTGACATACTGTATGTCAAATTTTCATTTTCCTACCTGTATTACAGGTAGGAAAATGAAAAAAACTTGAATTCATTCTCAAATAAGTACACTAAGAAAAATGTCAATTTAAAAATATAAAACTTCAATTTATTTTTAAATAAAAATAGATTTTTAAGGTTTTGTATTAATTTTAGAAGATTTCCCTGAAAATTAAGGACAATAAGAACATAATTTTACAATTTCTTTTTTATGGATTTTTATGAATTTTAAGGACCCGTGGGAACCCTGTTAATATACATACATAGTGAGACACAAACATTCCCAAACGGAACGTAACGAAAATATGGGTTGTCAGGAAGACTTTCTACAACATTACGGGGCCTGTCTGTGCGAATTGTTTTCTATTCATACAGCAGAACATTTGCAAGGTCAGAAGTCAGGAACAGGAGCCTCTGATTCTCAATCCCAGGTTGAGTTCATCCCAAATGTGTTCACGGTCAAATGAAGTCAGAAAATCATCCAACAGGAAGAAAGAAAAAAGAGCCTTTCTCAAACTGGTCAGACAGAGTTAGAAACAAACAAGTGTCCAAAATGTATTGTCTGTCTAAAACGAATAAATCGAGATTCGGGGGTAACAAGGAGTCCTGATCAGCCCCTGATGGACTGATGAACTGTTTAAGGACAAGGACCTCGACTGTCTTGCTCAATGAGGTCATTCATTGTCTGTGCAGGGAGATTGTCCTCACCACTAAAGTTGAGCAAGTGTGTGAAGAAGAAAGACTGTTTGTGAAAGTCTTCTATGGCTACCACAATGGGTCCATCCAGACTGCTGCGCAGGGTCTTTTTCGAGCCACTCTTGTCTGCAATCAGTGACTCCAACATTGTGCGCACCATGTACAGCTGTAGGGAACACAACAAGGGTCCATGAAGAAGAAAGAATATACATGCTAGACAATTTAATAAGATTGAAAACAAGAGCAACTCTATAGTGATACTATGCTTAATACAATTTTAAGAGCGCAGCTCTGTGTTCTTACTCCAATTCCAGTCATAACCATTATGAAAATTAAAAGCAGCGGATTTTCACGACCATAGGGTGCACCGTATTATAAGGTGTTGTGTCAGTTACGGTGCTATTCCAGAATTTAAGATGTACACAAGACGCACTGTATTGTTGGACGCAGTCATAGTAAAACTTCAGCGTCCTCTTTCATGCCCACCTTTCCCACTATGACGTCCGCATGCTGTCCTCAGTTACGGCCGCCTTTCCTCTATATAAGCAGCGTGTCGGCACAACATCAGTCAGTGAAGCGGACGCCTCGTCGAAGTGTCACAATAGCATTCACAGATTTTTGAACTACACATGGCAACCCGCATTATTTGACTATTTTTGGAGAAAATGTAAGACTTTTAAGTGCATCTTATGGACGTGAATATAGAAGTTGTTGGACTTAATTGTCTTGTACTAATTAAGGAAGTGGCTGCCAAGGAATTTCTCGACAAAGCACTTTCACTTGGTGCATGTCATGTATTCATTTCGGTCCCTTTTGTTGATGATAACTTCAGTGAAACTTACTTGTGTGCTCGAAGGCCCCACAGCTCTACGGGGCACCTTGATATCAAAACCACCTTTGGGGTCCTTCTCCCCCCTCAGACAGGGATCATTTGGAGGTTCCCTTGCTCCTTCCCAGTCACAAACGGTTTTTCGAATGGCTTGAAGAACGCTGAAGAGAATGGGCAGATAGAGCCACACGAGACAACATGACACACAGTCCATCAGTTGTGCTTCTGAGCAAATGATCTTTATATACCTAATGAGGACATTCTTCTTCTTGCGCACGGCTTGGCGCAGAGGCTCTCTGAGGGTCATCTGGGCAAAGTCCTGCAGTGCTGCGTAGATGGTATTCCTGATCGCCTGATTAAACACAGACTCCATTCGTCCCATCAGGACCTGATTAGCACAACGACATCAGAATGAGTACAAGCATCGCACTTGTAGTGGGAAGAAAGTTTTGAAGCGGTATCAACAAAAGACAAAATCTGGTTTATGCTGAGCATATCCACATGTACTCTATACAAAAAGGCAAAAAGACCATGCAAAAAACTGAAGCGGTCTTTTGCACCTGAAGCCCTTTAATCATGGCAATCACTTCCACCAGCGCAAACTTCTCCTCACTGGTGTAATTATAACGTGTGGCTCGTTCATACTCCTCTGCTGTGCCCGGACAGTCCTTGTTACAAAATTTATCTGTGGGATGGACCAGCTTCCATGAGTACTGAAAGAGCCAGAAAGGGTGGATTATTTTGATGGCGCCTTTAAAGAATACACAAACACTCACGGGCGACTTCTAACATTACAGGTACACACAAGTACACAATCTTAATGAGTTACAATACATGAGGAGATTCAAAAGGTACTACTCACAACTTCCATGACATGCGTGCTCCACTTGGACAACAATTGCAGACCCCTCAGGGAAAGGTCAAAAAGCTCTCTGTACTCCTCATCTGATTTCTGGCTGTCCAGGCCTGAGCCTGTCACCACTTCGCTGTTGCTATAGCGCGCCAGTTCAGAAATGAAGCGAATGTGGTCCTCTCTGATCTGGACCATCTGCTCACACAGGTTGTACTGTGGCGAAATACTGCTCTGGGTGCACGTCCACCTGTGCGCACAAGGGGGTGACGAGGGAGGGTTCATATGGTTCAAGAAGGTAGGGAACCTTGTTCATCTGAAAGTGTGTATTACTGGGTCTCTTACTTGGACTTGTTTTCCTCGTAGTGAGCACTTGTCTCAATGTAGCGGGACAACTCTATCTGCATGTCTCCAAATAGTGGCACCACTTGAAGCTTAAAAGCACAAGAAAGAAAGTCTCTTCTGATACGGTTGATTTTGGACAGAGTTAGATTGAAAAGTTCCAAGTCTTACTTTAAAGAATTTGTCAATCTTGCTAAGGTTGATCCTCTTTTTGGCGTCCAGTTTGTAGATATTACTTACATTCCCATCCATCAGGTAAAGACCAAATCCCATCACCTGACACATAGACACACATGCATGTTGTTTTAGGGTGGAAAAAGACAACCTCCGACCTCAAGCGCACGACTACACGGCTGGTAAGAAAGCAGGACATGTGTGTACCTTGAGAAGCATGTGTTTCTCACTCGGAGTCAAATACATCTTGTTCTCGTAATAATCAACACAGATGTTGACAATATCAGCCAAAAGTTCCTCGTAACCTGGAATCACTTCCAGCTGTTGGTGGAGGCACTACATAAACACACAACAACAGAGAAGTTTATAAATGGTCACTTACAATTAGGCATGCCCACAGTTCGGGCAACGGGCAACAGCAACATGCTAGCCCTCCTGGGCTGCTGTTGTTTGTTAGTGCACACTGGGTGTTCGAATCTTGACTTTATTTGTTCTGTTTTAGCTGCTGGTCTTGCTTGTGACACCAGCATGGACCAGCATGCTGCTGTTGCTCTGCTAGTAGTTGCTGACACCAGCAAGAACAGGAAGAAAACACAATGGGCCAGGGCTGTTTTTATTTTTTTATAGTTTTGAGTAGCAGTGAAGTTACACAATTTGGTGAGGATAATCCAAGGAGTAGATAAAGTAAACATATTAGCAAGTAAAAAACAAACCTGAGTGATCCTGTTGTGGTTGGCTAAGAACATGGACAGATTCTGAGATTCCTGGATGGATTGAGGGTCAGCCATCTTCCTCAGGAACTGAGCAGCCCTGAAGACAAAGAGAGCCCGACACATTAACCAGTGTCTCTTTTGGAAAAGCAAATGCAGCAATGAGAAAGGTTGCATTTTTGCATGGCACAGTACCTTTTGTAAGCAGAATGATCGTTCTTTACGCTACATTTCATGTTTTTCAGTTCGTCCAGTACAGCAAACATGTTGATAAATTTGCCCAGAGTGAGGAGATAGGCCTCAGAAACAAAGTCTTTCCTTCTCTCAGCATGGCAGAGACGCTTCACTTCGCTACAGAAACGTTCTATAGCTTTCCGCTGAAGAAGAAAAACAAATTGAAACCCATAACACATCAGTATTTAATGCAAAGCAATAAATAGACTTTTAGGTGCCCTTATACTTGCTCAAATTATCACTTTAAAACGTCTTACTTGGAAGTACATAAACTTCATGAGCTTGGTGACTTCTGGCTCCAACACCTCCACTGTTTTCTCGTAGATCTCAACTCTGTTGGGTTGCTCATTGCATTTCACCTAATCAACACCAGAGGGCACCATTACAGATCTTACCATTCTAGCTCATACACTAAATGAATTGCGAGCATTTAAAATTGAGCGTCAATTCAAGACCACAATATAAATTGCAGCACTGAAAGAAGGAATGCTGATAATTGCAGTAAAATATAAATACGCCTTCTTTTGCGTATTTTTTTTTGTTTGAAAGTTTTCTTTGGTTTCTTGATGTTTACGTTCACGCTGCCGCCCATCGAAAGGGGAACTTGTGGGTTGAACATGACACTATAACATACACCACACTAGATTTCACAGTACAGTCAGTGAAGTAAAAATAAAGTTTGAGTCTACCAATCAACATTTATTTGTGTCTGAATGTTACCTGTGGAATAGCTCGAGAGCAGCTTCTCCAAGTGTAAAGCATCACAGCATACTCATGTCCTTCCTCCAGCATTTCATTCTGCACAATGTGTAAAAGTAATAATGTGTTATTTCAACCATGTGAAGAGTCTGTTCCTCAAGCAAAAAAAAAAAAATTCTAGTCATTAATAAGCTGCTATCATGATACTAATAAAATAAAAATGTAAACTGAAACAATGCAAATGACTATTACATTATCAAGTTAACCAATACAGTCTCAAAAATAATGATGTGACATATTACACGAAACAACAATATGAATTTTCAAAACAGATTTGAGCAATTGTTTTGTTTGCAGTTTGTCAGTTGCACAGATCATTTTGACAAGTTATTGTTGAGAATTTTATTGCGTGCAGGTTTGTATTAAATCTACAATGTCTTCACAGAATAGGACGTTCCTCTCAGATGAGCAACTTGTTCCATTATGAATGGGCAATGATTAATATTTCAGCAGGGGAACATTCCATTCAGAAATTCCCTCCATTCAGAAATAGGTGAGACACATTTCTCCATCCCACTCGTTCTGTCATCCTAAAATAGACTAGCTTCAGCCAAAGAGGGACTTCTCGATGAAATAGACTTGAATAAACCACAGCTTCCCCTATTTGTAAGTCGAGTCACACAAGTCCCCCTCGCAACATCATTCATGGAGGAGGAAGTTGAGTGGAACTTTGCTCTGTCGTAATTTTTGGCTGGAACAACAACCAAACAGTTGGCCATACTAATTATGATGGCAGACCAGTCGTATTGAACCATTTGAAAATACAAAAAAGGTCTCACCATGCTGGAGTGGACTGTAGCTTGCTCAATATAACGAGCAATGCCAGTCACAAATGCATTCCTATCTTCAAAGTTGGTATCAAAATTGGCCTAGAGAAGAAGGGAGAGATTAGTGAGGACAGTAAGATACACTGACACTAGATGGACAGGTGAGAGTGTAGGTGGGTTTGTACCTGGTACATAATGGAGGAGGGAGGGGGTTCAATGCATGGCTGCTGGTCTGGGAGGGGCAGCTCCTCCAGCAGGTCCACATTGGACAGGGCATCTTCAAGCGTCACGTGGGTCGTCATGGTTACAATGCCTCACTCACACCACACTCAAGTCTGAACGATGAAGGGAGAACATGAGATGATTACCATTAAATAGCCCGCGGATGAATGATGGCACTAAAGAGGAGATTTATGATGCATTTTGCCTCCCATGTCTGTGACATGCTTTTAAGTTGTTGTCAAAATACGCCAAGCAACAACCAACCAATGCAGGATACGGCTTTTGTTACCATGACAACCAGAGCCGGGAAGGGGGGAAGGGGGGCGCTCAGGAGTAGAACGAGGCAAGCCGCTTCGACTTACGAAAGTAGAGCCCAGACTGTGGAAAGAGTGCCCGTGGAGATAGTAAAAACAGTCACTCATGAAGGCAGCACCAGTTCATGAGTTAACATTAATAAGAATGAGTGTGTGAATCTGTGCATGTATTTAGTATAAGAACCGTACTTTCCAGATGACTTTTTTTCACATTTTGAACCGCGCAGCTTTTAATATGATGCTGTTTATTTGTGATTTTTTACTGACAAGCTTCTAGCTGCCAATAGATTTACTCATAGTCTCGTCACATCCGTCCAATGAAATTACCAAATACATCACAGAGGACGTTTGAAACTGTCCCGAGTCTGCTCTCATACTGAACAGTAATCAGCCATTTGCGTTTGGAGTGGGCACACGGGAGGAGCTGGCTGCAGCATTTCTGAAGTGTGTGCGTGGCTCTGTAGGGCGAATGTAGAAACTATATACTGTAGTACATAGTAAAGCAAAAATATGCATCTAGGGTTGAGTTTGAGCCTGGGAGCGAGTGCCATAAATACATCCATCTCTGCAGTGCAACCCCCGTCTCTCTGTTGTTTGTTTGGGGACTGACTACCACCATTGCTAGTAACTGACTGAAAGGATAGCAATTTCGGCCATGGACCTCATGGACTTATGTAGAAGTCTTTACATTCCCTGCATTTCCCCAATAGGAAACAAACAGGATTCCAAAGGCTGCTCTGCTGTGTAGTGAAGCCTGTCAGCGAATTGGCCTCGTTTCACAAGAAGAGAGAGAGAAGAGAAAAGTTCTGGAACGCTACCCGGTAACCAGCTGAATTCGGCATTGTTTGAGCGGGGGAGGGGGGGCGTGTACCGGTGTTTCAGGAAAATAGAAGTGTCCATCTGTGTGGCCTCCATATCCCAAGTTATAGCATTGAGACCTGCAGCTAATAATACCAAGTGGGCAGTGCATGTACAAATTCGTATTTATGGCTAAATTTAGCTGTTGTGGCTTTTAATCAGGTGAATTTTGTTGAACAGAAATGACCACATATTAAAGTAATGATATTATAAACAGGTCTAGGTATGTCAATTCGTCATCTGAATCCCTTTGTCTATGTCCTTGCACCTGCATCTGTATCATCTCCCTTTTCAATACAGACATTCACAGCAATAAAATTCTAAACTAAGCAACAAACATCTTGTGTTTGTCTCAGAAAATCTACATGAAGAAATTCAATGAGAAATATGGGAAACGCTGTGACACATGTCCATTGAAAATGGAGTTAGTGTACTATGTACTGTCTGTTGCACATTGTTATGCTGGTACAATCGCATGATACATAGGCGATATTTAATGTATGTAAATCACCGTCTTGACCGCTGCTAGAAATCTAGTGCTACTCTTAAGAAAGTGCAGCGAGTACTTGCCCTCTTTTTGTCATGACAATCACCAGCACAACTGCAGCAGCATGTATAAGCTCTTAATGCCCATCATGGGTCTTTGGAAAATGTGTGTTTACATCAGACCGGGCAGACAAAGTTGACAGGGCCAATAATCGGCTTAATATGCACAGCCGGAAGCGAAAAGATGAGTGTGGAAAAGAAATGTGCCAGAATAAACTATTCTGTGTGACTCTTCTCTGACTCTGAGTTTATCCTTGTGCAATGGTTTAAAGTACTGCAAAACATTACTGTATTTAACTGGTATTCATTCATCGATTTAATGAACTCATCCATCCATCCATTTTCAACACCACTAATCCTGAATATTCACACCGACATTCACACCGTCACTGAGTGGGAACCGACCGCATGCTGCCCGCACACAAGTCGGGCGAGTTTACCACTTCACCATCAGCGACCCTTAATAAACTCAAATGTAGGTCCTTCATGTTCGTTTTCATTTGTGTTAGATTCAAAGTTATAACGGAGTTGTTCCAAATATACAGTAACAATGTGATGGGGACACACAATTACATATCCTGCACATATGTTTATATTGCAGTATAAAATGCAAATAAATAAACTATGTAACTATATTAATAGAAGGTAATTCTGAGAACTGCTGTGTTGTTCAAAAACACAATGTGGACTGCAGCAACTATGAGTGTATTAACGATCCCAATCTTAAAAATAAAACAATTTTCCTTTTCAGAATCTCCAACAATATTTATATTTTGGGTACTTGCAATTACAAATTGCCTCTAACAGTGCTGCTCCGATCCTATTCATGTTTCCGAACACAGGCATTGAAGGCAGGAGTTGGCTGAATACACTTTCCCACCCTATACAATACCGTGAGTGTGTGTGTGTGTGTGTGTGTGTGTGTGTGTGTGTGTGTGTGTGTGTGTGTGTGTGTGTGTGTGTGTGTGTGTGTGTGTGTGTGTCACTAATACATAGCAAAGGGCCTTTTCTTCCCAATAGAGTTTATAAGGGCTATTGGTTTATTTTGTGTAATTTGTTCAGCGGTTTGGATAATGGATGGATGGATTTTTTTTTTGAAGAATTAAAAGTTATCTTTCTTAGATGGGAACCAGAGATTATGCCTCTACTGAAAAAAAGTGCTGAATGCATTCAATTGCATTGCATCAAGTGGTTGCAGGAAATAAACTCATCTGGAGCCAGACACATTTTTGAGTAGAGTGTACATCTACTGGGCCATATCACCCAACCCTTGTTGACTTACAGATGCTGAGTACCCCCACTAATCGTCAGTCTGCGAACAGCAAAAAAAAAAAAAAATTGATGTTGATTGACTGCCGTTTGGGCGCCTCTACACATGAAAGCATCAACCAGTGAACATGTATGAGGAAGGGACTCTGTAAACAAAAACAATTAAACGAAACAATGAGAAACAAAGAAGATAGCATGGACAACATCCTTTAACAACAGTAATTAACATACTGCATTGTTAAATTAATAGCTCTCTGAGAATGAACATAAAAACAAAATATCATTACTAACGGTTTATCTGTTGTGCAGAGAACTGTGGCCAGTGTCTGTTATCAGGCACTCGTCAAGAGGACACAGTCTGAGTGAAAGTGTGTCAAGTGTAGGGTGGCACGACTGAATGGAATCCCCTGCCCCCGGGGTTGACTTTGTTACATTGATTCATGCTCACCAAACAAAACAAATCTAGAGCATGTCAAAACCCATGTTCCAGCAAAGTCTGCAAAGTGTACAACATCGGACGTTGGCTAGTGTCACCTGACCACATCAATGACATGTTTTTATTTGAGACCATTAACAATTGACACCACAGGCTTGTGCGAAAACAAGCCTGGTTCACATGGCCAACATTCCCAAGTAGGAGAAGGGATGAGGGCAAAACAAATCACAATCATCATGTTATGTAAAGGAAGTAAATACGAGCAGACAACATTGACCTAAAAAACAAGAGTTTGTGTGTTTTGCCTAGTTTTGTTCTGTGCCTGGAATTCAAATCTGCTTTCGCATTTTTTTTGGAATGAGTGTAATATGTACTTCCAGGTAATGTGTTGGGCAAACCTCTTTTATTTTGGAGTGAATTTAAAACCAACAGTTCCAAGTCCGCTTCCATGACTCTTTGTTTGAAATACTGCCATTGGTCAACCAAACTCAAAAAATTAAAAAATAAGTTCCCTCGCAAAGATTGCAAGATAACGCATTTGTGTTGTTGTTGTTGGTGTTTTTTTTTGTTTGTTTGGGGGTTTTTTTTGCTTTAATGTCACCTTAGAGGCTGCGTATTGAGGTGTAGTCTAAGAATATGTTTTTGCTTGTGGTTGTTGTTTACAATTGTGGAGCGCAGTACTAAATCAGAGTGACTCTTTTTTTGGTGTATTTTTGCATATTTTAAAGCAACACGATTGGTGCTAAATATTAGAAACATGCGATACGAAGCTGTTGTATTTTAGCATTTTAACACCTAATCATTTCATTTTCATCAAGAATTTCCCGTAATGGAATTTTATAAATGCACGACATTTTTCGAATGCGATTTTTATAGCACCATCAATGTGTGGTTTTGGTCCAGAATTGGATGTGATGATGATGTTTAGAACGCCAATGAATATAACATGCCAAGTTTGAAGTGTCAATAACTATGGGCATGCCATTTAAAACAAAATAGATGGTTAAATGGACCG
>CM031695.1:18716962-18789462 GCA_018466805.1 Hippocampus abdominalis | reverse complement strand
GAGCATTTTGTGGATCGTTACATGTATTTGGGGGCAGTTTAACTCATTCACTCCCAAAGACGTTTTTAAACGTCTTTTCAGACTTGGTGTAGAATTGGCTGGTACTGAATGAGTTAATAACCGTACCTCAGTCTGAGGGTTTGTTTTGGCCACCATAGGCATGAATGTGAACACCCCCCCCCCCCCCCCAAGGTTTTGATTTAATTTAGGGATCATTCATGTCATTCAAGGTTCATTTCTGAGAATAACCTGCATATACATTACACACAAAAAAAGCCAATGACAAACTATTCGATGTTTTTTAATTGTTTTTGTATGTAAAAGCACATGTAACACTTACCCGTGAATATAAACCCTTACAGACATTTTCTGGTAATAATACAAAATCAAAAAAAGACATTGTTTTAAGTCACATTTTTAATAAAAAAAACAGCAGCACTCTATGAGGTCGGTCGAGTGTACAGATGTAAAATGAAATTGTAAAACTAAGATATACGGCTCGCGTCAGCTGCTCATCAGATTTCTAAACACTCAGTACATTTTACTGTGCTCAACTATTTATAAATGACTTGTTCCATGTAGGGGTTGCAAATACTGTTACGAATTGTCGAGTTTTGAGTGCAACAACCTCTTGACGGGTTTGAGCGGTGACTGCTAAGTTAAACTACAGAATTCGTGCCTCTTCACATTTGAAATGAACAGCAATCAACTATTGCAAAAGACAGAAAACATCCAGTGACATCTCTGCAATTACAGTACACCGGGAAGTAATTCCTTATTTCTTTCAAATGTCTCTTTCTCCCTCTCTCTTGGTATCGTATCAGCCATACAAATCAGTAAATTATAAGTATCTGTTGGAATTTTTCAGATTGTGCATCACTAAGTATTTCACACCATCTGTTGGTTAAAAACGTTACCAATCGAGAACAAAAAAGTCATGCTGGTCCTTCACGTGTGACTGGTGATGCCTTTAAAAATTGAATTCAATCTCATCTTTGGACTTGTTACACACGGTATGAAGCGTTGCGTGTGTCACGTAAGTAAACAACCCTTTTTTTTGTGTGCTTGAGTGAAAGAAAATAAATTAAGACAAACCTGTATTTTATGGCCGATAAGTCCCTTGTGCGGATTGACATGCACAATGAATCACTCTAGATTTGTAAAAAGGTACTCTGAAACCTGTTCGTATTACAATGAAATAAAATTCTTCACTGGCTCAACCAGATTTATTCCAAACATGAGCTCTCGTACAGACATCACTCTCGAAAGCACACCCTGAGACGACTGGTTGGAGGCAAAACTTGTTCTCGCTAAAATATTAACCATGACGGATCGACCAGCAGGATTTTGAGATTTCAAACATCCAATATAATTTATCAAACAACACCAGACATTTACATTTGGCCTAAACCACAATAAATCTAAAACGTGAACTGTATGTTTATGCACATACCAAATTGTTAACATTTTAACCAATTTTGAGAATGAAGCTTCAGGTCCATTCCTTATTGGTAATTATTCCATTTGACGTCACATTTGTGAAGTGTATGGTCTGGCTGTTGCCGACATACATCATCATTTGTGATTATTAATACTGAGTGATCACTTAATCTTTCAGAAACAAGAGAATTGGGCCTTTTATTCTGACTTTGTACGTTTTCACCTCAAAAAGAGTAAAGGCTGCCAATTTATGCTACTCCTAAATGTTGGATAAAGATCCCGAACAATAATTTAATCTGTGAATGTTAGTTCAAATAAACTCACAAACCTTTGTAAAAAATTATACTGTACAGTAATCCTGCCCCTCCATCATGGGGTAATGTTCAAGACCCCACTCCGCAATAAGTGAAATCCGCAATATAGAAATATCCTACCTATTTAGATGCATGTTTTCATAGCATTTATACACCCTCAATATAATAATCACATTTTAAAGCATAAAATATATTAAGAGAGAAAGCAAGAGCAATGATAACAAAAAAATATTGCACCGTGTAACTATAACAATCGATCTGGGTTTACAATCAACAAATCTTTTTTTCCAAACGAGCAAATTTATCTCACAATCGACATCAATAATCATGCCCGAAAATGTACATTATAAAATAAACTTACGACAGTCAATTTCTGTAGGCATAAAAATCAGGATTACATTCAACAATTTTTAACAAAAACTAGTCTGTGCTGAAATACTTGAGTTTTTCATCTGTCAAATTTTCATCTCAAATTAAATAAATGTGCCTCCATCTAGTGGGTAAGAATGGACTTACACCCAATATAAAGGAATGAACCGTATAAAAAAAAAAATGGGACTGCAAACCTCGAAACTGCGAAAGAGGGGTATTAAGTATCATCCATTTGAGTTTCAGCCTAAAATTTCATTTGAAAGCCAAATATCCTTTGGGAGGAGTGTACAGTTCGATAGATACAGTCAAACCTCGGTTTTCGAACGTCTCGATTCTCGACCAATTCGGTTTTCGACCAAAAGTTTTGAGTTTTTTATGCCTCGGATGACGAACAAATTTCGGTTCTCGAACAAACTGAGCGCACTTGAATGCACCATTTGACTCCTCTCGCCTTCCTTCCACGAGGAAGTGACGCTTCCTCGTGTTGCTTTCCATTGTGAGCAGACGTGTTCAGTAAACATTTTTATTTTAAAAACAGCGTGGTTTCGGTTTTCGAAGAATTTCCGGTTTTCGAACAGCCTTCTGGAACGGATTATGGACGAAAACCAAGGTTTGACTGTACATCCAAAATTTCACGTCTTTATGTACTCTGTTTGCCATTGGCGGTGGGCTCCCTGTCCGAGCTGACACTGGTCATGGTGGTCTCCTTGCGGCTGTCCCTCGACCTCCTTTCGAAAGTGGGCGAAGACGACGTGGTGCACTCTTCCCAAGTCTGCAATGGAAAGACCCTGCTGGCCAGGCTAGGCAAGTGAGAGTGCGCCCCGGCGCGGCCCTCCGCTGCCGTAGTCAGGCAGGTCTCGGCTGCCGAGCTCTGTCCCTGCTTGCAGAATATCCCGCAGAACAAAGCGAGGAATTCCTTCCTCACACTGCGGTGCATGTAGCCGTAGATGTACGGGTGCAGGCAGCACTGCAGGAAGAAGAGCACCAAGGCCAGAGAGGACAGCCAGGTGGGTACGACTTCTCTGGCGCTCATGGATATGGTGTTGAGTACGCTGTAGGGTCCCATGCTGAGGATATAAGACGCCATGATCACAAAGACAACACGCGCGGCCTTGCAGTGGTAGTGGAAGCGTCGGTGCCTCACGCGGGTGGGGTAGCCATTGGCTGATGAGGGGCCGTCCGGTGAACTCGCCTGCTGGGGTGGCGTGCTGATCTGTCCTGGAAAGTCCTGAGGGCAGGGCTGGGAGTAGGATCGCGTCTGTATAGGGTGCACCAGGGCGTTCTGCCTCCTAGCCGCACGGAATACCATCCAATAGCACCCGAGCATGATGAGAACCGGCAGCCAGAAGGAGAAGGTGGCGACGACAACCGAGTAGGACAGGCTGTAGGACCACACCACCGAGCACATCTTGTGATGGTGGTTGAAGTCGATGGCGCCCCAGCCGTACAGGGGCGGCGTGCTCTGCAGGACGCTGAGCACCCAAGTGCAGATGATCAGGTTCGTGCCCAGATGAGGGGTCATCCGGGTGGGGTAGGACAAGGGGTGGATGATAGCAAGGTAGCGGTCCACCGAGACGACGATGATAGTGTTGACGCCGGCAAACGCAAAGAGATGCATGAGCACCACCAGAGCCTGGCACAGTCTGGCATCCAGAGGCCAAACGCCCGGCACGGTGGCGGCGATGGCAAAGGGCATGACCAACACCGTCTGGAGAAGATCAGCCAACAGGAGGTTGAGGACAAAGCGGTTGGCCACGTGCAGAAGCTGAGGCTTCCTCTGGAAAACCAGCAGCACCACCACATTCCCGAACAAGGAGACGCACACGATCACGGATATGAGCGTGATCTTGAGAACACTGTTGGTCACCGAATCCCACACCGGATCTCCACCGAGAAAGTCATAACCGGAATCCCCGGGAGCGTCGGTTACATTGGGGCCGACGGTGGGTGTCTGAGTGCTTGGCATAATTGCCGTCTCTCTGCCTGCCGGCGGCGTCCTGCTAGGCCTCGTTAGTTCATCGTAAATAACATGGGATACGTTTCAATTCCATGCTACTGGAGAATGTTTACGGATTCGGTGCCGGGATGGAACCGTTTTGGGTTCTCAGTTTGCATTTTGTGCGCACATCGAGCACTTCCTCTCACAGGCCAAAAACGTATTAGGTTTACCAAAGACCGAAAGGTGCAATCAGGCCACCGTTTTTCAGATCAGGTCAAGGAAAATGGCTGTTGGCTTACATGATAACAATCCTGAAAATGGGAACATTAAAAACCTACTGCGTTATCGCTACGGTACCAACGGTGCAAACGGTCATCTGAGGAAATGTTGACATGCGATTGGGCGAAAAATGTCCCAGACAAAACCATAATAGATCGTCGTTGCAGTGTTGCTGCATTGCTGTAAAACTAACATCCAAGTACGTATTCAAAAGAAGGTTTCACATAGGTCACCTCGCCAACTCCAGGCTCGGCATTTGTATTTCAGCATTTTTCAGTTTCTTTTTTTAGGGGGGGTGAACGGGAATAGTTTCGTCAATGTTTGTCCACAAAAAGTATTTTTTTACTTGATTGTCGCCATGGAAACAAAATTGGTGTGAATTCGCTTGCTGCTATTCCTGCCTGTGACTGACAGGTGATCAGTCGTGGGCGATCCCGTGTGCCTTGGGTGATCTCAAAGACAGCAAAAACCAGCTTTGATCTTGTGATTATGAGTATAAAAAAATATTTTTGAATATCAGTTGAAGGAGAGCCACTGGATATGCGATTAGTCCACGGTGGAGCATGGAGGTTCAGGTGCAAAAAATCTTGTAGCAAATCTTAACCAAATGTTCACTCAGTCCGCTTATGTGTGAATATGTGGTCTTCACTCCTGTGATAGGCAGATAATCAGTCCAGCGTGTTTTATCCTCATCTCACCCAAAGTCAGCAGGAAGCGGCAGCATAAAAAAATTTTTTTTGAATATCAGTTCAACAAACTATTGGATGTAAAGAGTCCATTGTGTAGCATCCAAATGCAACAGGCCTCTTGTAGCTCACATCACCCAAAATATGTTCACTTTTTAAAAATCCATATATGAAGCTACACGTTTCGACTTAACCCATAAAACTGCACCCGTTTGTGAATGTCTGATCGTTCCTCCGGTGATTGACAGAAAGCCGAATCAGTCCATGGTGATCCCGCCTCTTTCTCCCCCAAAGTCAGCAGGAACGAGCAGCATAACAAATGGTTTGATTATCAGTTCAGCAATCAACAACGATTTGATGTAGCAAACAGTCCATGTTGCAGCAGCCAGATGCAAAGGGCCTTCTTGTAGCTCACTTCTGCAGCAGCACACACGCAAACGTCCACAATGGACGCCCCGCCACACACACACAGCGGCGAACGTCGGTGAGCTGGCGTGCACAAAACAACGTCTTTATCCCTTCAAAAAATGACATTAGAGCAGTCGGTTCCGGCGAGGTGGCTCGGTTCTCGTCATTCCGCCCCCCCTGCCCCTCTCAACCTCCTCTCCCAAACCTCCCCCGCCTCCATTTCGGAGCTCCGGTCGATGGCAGCGAGCAGATGCCGCGCGTCTTCACCGCTGCGGGGGGTCTCTCATCCAGACGAGCACATCCTTCCTCTTTCGGATTTGCAGCCTCATCAAATATTTAGGATCGGATCCGCTTTGCCGACTTAACGGTCCGCTCGTGTCGCCGAGGTGTCACACATCCACAAGCGAGGACACCTGCATGATAGGAGGACCGGCTGGAAATTTGTCACCAGCCCCCTCCTCATCATCCACCCCCTCCTTTTTTTGTGTGTGCTAGCATGCTTTACAACACCATTATTTGACACTTCGGATTGTACACGTCACCCATTTTTAATGGTTTAATTTGTTCTTTGTTATCCTCAGTGTGAACACATAAGAAATATCTTTAAGGGTCATTCCAGAATTTTAAATAGTTGGCTTCACAAAATATAGAATCATACACCTTTTCTATTTTTAGTTGTCCTGACACAATAAGTATAGGTCGTGAAGATGATTACGTCGGGAAAGGGATTCCTATGTATTTAAAGTAAAACTACTCTTGAGCACACCCTAACGGTATTTTACTCTTGCCCAGTCGTATTGCAACTTGCATTTCAAATATAACATCCTAACATTCATATCATTTCAATATTTCCAAGCATAACTCATATGAAAAACACTTAAATGACATTTTTCTTTTTTTAATTGTACAGCTAATTTTGTTCTTGACGAGTTAGCATAGCAGCTAACACAGTTAACGTACAGTACATTGGAGCCAAAATGCTGACATTAGCACTGATTTGCAACCCTGTTACTGTGATTACATTAACACTAAAATTATAATTAAAACCAAATCCTACCAAAAATATTTTTTTATAAGTTTGTTTGGTGCCTAAACAGTCCTCCAATTCTGCTATTTTATATGTGTTTGGTTATATCATATTTGTTATTTTATGTTAAATCTTCTGTAAAGTGCTTACTTCCCGCTGCCGCTGTTGTGAAAGCGCTATATCAAGATGCATTGTATTGTATTGTATAAACTAAACAGCCTCATTAAAACGTCCCACTCATCTTCCCCTGCATGATTCAATCTGTTGTTTATGAGCTCTTTATTTAAAACTGCATGGCTGGCCGTCAGGGGCAACCTGAGCTGAATAGCACTCCAATTTTTATTTGGTGCAGGAACCTACTGAAAGATCAACAGTTTGCCTCTGTTATTTATTACTGTATTAAATGACACTTTTCCCCCTGTACTCTATAGTGACGATGCTTTTTCATTTAATTTTTGGAATATGTATGAGGGACAATGGATGGGTATTCAGTCACAGAGCTACACTCCGGTGCAAAACATATTTTCTTTCTGAGTAATATTTGCAAGTGATCCAGACCAAAAAAAAACCCCCAAAACAATAAAAATGGGTTTGATCAGACCTCCTGTGCAATTTCAAAACCTCAGCGGATCCAAAACCAAGCCCACAAGTGCTCACAGAGTAGAATAATAAACATTTGTTTAATGGCGTGGTTAGTGCGTCGACCTCACAGTGCAGTGGTACTGGGTTCAATTCTAGCACTGGCCTCCCTTTATGAAGTTTGCAAGTTCTCCCCGGGCCTGCGTGGGTTTTCCCCGGGTACTCTGGTTTTCTCCCACATTCCAAAAACATGCATGGCAGGCTGATTGAACACTCTAAATTGTCCCGAGGTGTGAGTGTGAGCGCAAGTGGTTGTTTGTCTCTGTGTGCCCTGTGATTGGCTGGCAACCGGTTCAGGGTCTCCCCTGCCCTACTGCCCGAAGACAGATGCTGGAATAGGCTTTGGCACCCAATTGATTATAATTGTACTTGTAGCCTTCTCTTTATTTACTATTCCTTTTAACATTTTGACCCTCTTGTGTTAAGAATGATCAAGAAACACTTCTTAGTGGGCTGTGCTTATTAAAAAAAATAGCACCATAATTTAAAAAAAATCCACCTGCCTAGATGTTTAGAAATGTGTTTGATTTTTTTCTCTTTAAGATTTCTGATGCAGGGTATGCATGCACAGTTAAGCTATTTCAATTGATTGTCAAATAATAACGGAAGAAAGAAAACTCTTTGTATCATTTGTTAGCCAAGATGTGTATTTGTAGTGTCAGCATGGTGGCTATTGTTCACTTTTGCCCCACCTTGCGCTGCAATTTAAGTGGCTTTGAAGCTCAAAGCATCCCCTGAAAGGCTTTTTAAAATATTACACAACGCATACTAACAAATCAAACAATTTATATGCTGTCATACAAGCGCAAAACAAATGTATTCGCTTGTATTAAGATGTGCTTCATTCACGATTTCCAGTCAAAATGTAATTGACATGTTGTGCCATCCATTAGTCAACACTTTGTAATGAGCCGTTTTATTTCAAGTCCATCAGAAAGGTCTTTTGATGTGATGAATTCAGATTGTAAATGACAAGTACAAAGGAGCCAGTGCTGCTCTTTATTATGTGCACGAGTAGTAGGCTTCAAAGGGACATGACGCAGAAACGCTCCAATTAAGTCTCACATAAAACGGAGTGGAACATCCATGATTTCCTGCCACTCACTGACACCTATTGGTCAACACAATGAAACACAGGACAGAAGGAGAGCCCATTCAGTGCGTCTGAATTTGTCTCCAAAAGCACGAGTTTCATTTAAATCAAATGCATTATTGCTTACATTATTGCTTTTACGTACATAAACTGCGGGTGTTCTTTTCTTACGCCGCAATGTTCAGAATTTACCTTTAAAAAAATACTTAAGTAATTTATGACTAATAATATTCCGTTTTCAGAGATATTGTTTCTACGTGAAATTCAGGTTTCTTACGAATTAGGGTATCAAGGAAAAGTTTGGATTTCAAATAGGCCCTGAACTGGCCGGGTTTACATGGATCCTTGTACAGTATTCCAATTTGAATGAAACCGCTCCATATAAACACTGCATCCGGACTACAAAGGCCGAATTAGAGACTCGTCAGGGCACATAGAACATAACTTGACTTCCACTTTGACTAAAATTAGAATTACATCAACATTTAATCGTGATTTTGGCTTCCCACGTTCTGAAAAACATAACCGAAAAATAACGTGTAGAAGGGCGTGGTGTGTTTTCGACGTTCCGAAAGAACCCTGAATGCAGCTTTTTGCTAGTGCAGCAAGCATGAGTCTGCCGTCACGTAGCATCCTTTAAACTTTTGAACGACACCCCGTTAGATAACTGCATGAACAAATCACACAACAGAAAGAATTACACCAATTTTATACATTATATATATATATATATTTGAGCGAATGCTAAAGTCAAGGTAATATCGCATTGACGTGCTACTGGTCAGTTAGCATCAACCTACGGGAGTGATATTCTTTGAAATAAGGAATATTCACACACAAACGCTGTCGGAACGCATACACACAGGTAACATAACAACACTTAAAGGCACATATTCTTCCCAATCTGCGAAAAACGAGGTATATATTTACAGTAGAGCTCATTGGGGCATTTTTCGTCTTCTACTGTTCTTAGCTCAATGTGTGTACTCCATGCATGCACGATAACACACTGCCCCTCACAGGGCAATTCGCGCACACCAGGAAGCAGTCCAGTATTTTTAAAAATCTATTTTAAAAATTGTAATATACTGTATTCCTATTGGACTTTGCTCCTATTTTAAGTTTTGGTAGTTGTTTCAAATTGTAGTTCAGATTTCAAGGATTAATCGAAGGAATGGTGATGAGGCTATGATGCTAGTTTAGTGTAGTTGAGTTTTAGTAGTTCACTAAATATTACATTGTGAAATCAATGATTAATCGTTTAATGATCACAATTTCAATATCAATCAAAGTAATCCTGATCATAATTTCTTTCCGTAATCACGCCAGCCCTTGTGCACTTGATCTCACGCGAATATGCACAGTGGTTGGGAATGACTGGCTAACGGAGTGGTGGGAAAAGAAATGAACTTGACCTGAAGCTGACCTGAACATAGAACCCTTTCCTTATGGTTGATGGCCTCCTGTCTGAGTGAGAAATGGGTCAAGCTAGTGGTCACACAAACAATTGCACACATACATATGTGATGGCGGTGCATGCAGCAAAGGCGAAATCTTTGTAAACAAACAGATTGAGAGTGAGCGTCAGCCTTTCATTTCTGAGCACAATAGCAGTTGTTTCCCGAGCCCAAACAGTTTAAAAGTAATTACTAGTGTTTTCTCGACAGAAAGGTGATTACTCCGCCACACTTGGCCGCCGTTGTCGCTGGCCGTGCACTCGTGCTCTTCAAACTGACAAAGGAGGTGAGAGAAAAGTGCTTTCAGGAATTTAAAAGTGCTTTTTTTTAACAAGCTTCTTTTGGGAGATTAACTTGCAATGAGGGCTACCTGCCTCTGACTGACACATTCCCCCTTTGCATTCACAGCGAAAGGCCACAAAGAGGAGGCACAGCTGCATGAAAGCGAATCGTGAATGGCTATAATCACTACAAAAGACAACAAACCTCAAGCGTAAGGAAATAATGTTTTCTTTTTTTTTTTTTCTTCAATGTGAGGCTTCCATTCACCGCCAAGGTCATTCCTTCTTTTTTGAGCAGACACTCCAGTCCACAAGGCCTCAATCTAATTATTTTAAGACGTAGGTGGCATGTTATGCTGCCAAAAACGGACCACTACTTACCACTTTAATTCAGTCATTCCATTTGACTGCTCCTGCTTGCCTTCCTTTCCTTTTTTCAATGGACGTCACACAGCCGGGAGGCCCCTTAGTGTATGTAGCCCGGGCTCTGTTTTTACATATAAATCATACATATCTCACATACAGCTGGTGTAAGTTTATAGTTTAGGGCAGTGATTCCCAACCTTTACTGAACCAAGTCACCTATTTTGAGTTTGAAAAATTGCACGGCACAACACCGAATGAAATTGTCACAAAAACAGGATACATTTCATCCTTTTTGCCATCTAATAGAAGATGAGGTTTTTGTTCTTTCGGTCACTATAAATTGCTGGCATAGATAGAAGGACAAAGAGATGTTATTTGGTATTAATAATAAATTTCCCACCAAATTTCCCATGGAACACCTTTAGAGCTCTCACCGCACACTAATGTGACACTAGGTTAGGGGACATTCAAACTCATGTGAAATAGAAGTAGCACACACACCCCACCATCTCAAGCACCGAATCAACCCAAAATGCAATTCAGCTGGTCTAGTAGCCCCCCCCCCCCACAGTTTTGTCATTTCTCAAAAGTGAAGGATACATTTCCAAGGTGTTAAATATAAAATATGTCCAGTGTTCACAGTCATCACCAAGCGGAGAAACAACAGGCTGCTAAGAGGCCAACAAAAACATTGAAGGAGCTGCAGAAATTGCTGGCAAGTACCTGTTGTTTAGTAAATGCGTGTGCTGACTTTCTTTAACATGAATTTATTTTTTGCTTTCTTACAATTGAGTTACACCGGTTATAAGTCAAATTCATTAATGATGGTTTTATACCACAAATCTGAACAGGGGTATGTAGACTTTATGTCCACTGTATGGCGTTAAATTGTCAAGTTTTTCCACACCATTTTGCCAAACAACCATCTGCGTGCATTAGTACCGACTTTATTGGTGAATTGTGGAACCCAAACCATTCACCATCAAAGGCAGATTAGACCGCAGACACCCCTCCAACTGCACTGGCCCCCCTCCCAATCTGATCCCATTCATTATGTCCACAGAGAGAGAAACTGCATGTGTCCTCGCTCGCCTAATGTCAAAATTGCTCATTCCTTTATTTCAGATGGGAAAGCGGGAGCTGAATGGATTTGCTTTAATATAGCAGACATGGGATACCACATACAGAGAGAGAGAGTGTGTGTGTGTGTGTGTGTGTGTGTGTGTGTGTGCGTAAAAAGGGGGGTTAGACTTCTTTGCTTTTTGCTCACATAGTGGAAAGGCCCTGACAGGTGTGCTTTTGTACACGGTATATGTCTATGTGAGCGTTTGTGTACTTGCAGATGTGAATTAACACAAATAGGAAGGTGTGTGTGTGTGTGTGTGCGTAACTGCCACTCCTTGGTTGAAGCCAAAGGCCTTCTCACTTGCACGTGCTGTGGTTTTTAGAGCAGGCCAAGATTTGATGCTGAATAACTGGAAGTAAGCCCTCACAATAAAAGTGTATGTGCGCACGGTTTGAGTTGGCTTCTTTGGCATTATCTTGAATTGGGAGTGATGCC
The DNA here is from genome assembly GCA_018466805.1 of Hippocampus abdominalis. NCBI lineage: Eukaryota > Metazoa > Chordata > Actinopteri > Syngnathiformes > Syngnathidae > Hippocampus > Hippocampus abdominalis. Next base: position 18,777,600 of record CM031695.1, on the reverse strand, counting down.
GGATTGAGTGGGAACACCAAAGCCGCTTTGGTAAGCAAAGTCCCCTTCTGCTTGTTTGATACAAATTTATTGTACGCGTGTACATGTAGTTTATGATTTCGATTTGGACATCATGTAAGTATCTCTTTAGATACATAGTGTGTGTGTGTGTGTGTGTGTGTGTGTGTGTTTTGGGGGATGGGAGTTAGTTATCATCATAAGATTTTTTTTTATATTTCTTCTTTTTCAATTTTATTTTGAGGATCGGGGACGCGTAAATGTACAGTATATTGGAAGTGGCAAATTGTAGTATGCAGTATAGTGATGAGTTTTGTATTAGAAATGTGACAGTTGTCTTGAATAAAAAAAAATCATGACTGAAATGTATACATAAATGATTAATTAAGGGATCAGAGACACTGAATAGTGTGTGTGTGTGTGTGTGTGTGTGTGTGTGTGTGTGTGTGTGTGTGTGTGTGTGTGTGTGAAGGTACTGTACTAGATGTACATTGCGAGAATATAATTATTTTCCCTAAATCGGTATGTTTAAAAAAAAAAAAAAAAAAATTTATACGGACACTCTACTATTGTATACATTAAATCATATTATATACATTTTTTTCATTTAGTGGACTAGAGAGGCTCAAAATAGATACAACTTGATGTTGGAAAAGTGAAAGTTTACATTTGTTTAAAAAATACTGTTATTTCAGGCAGGTTTTATCGATTTCAAATGACATAGATTAAATCACACAGAATTAACTACGTTTTGTAGTTTGTGTACCAGGGATCAGACAAAACTCAATATGGACAGATTTGTATAGTATATATTTCATATCGATTTGGTGTGGTACAGTATTATGTTGAACCCCTGTGTAGTTTTACATTTGGCCGCTAGATGTCAGGGTTCGCCTTAAAATCCAACGCCTGCAACCCCCTCACCCACTCCCCGCTTCGTTCTCCCCTCAGGAGCGTGTACCTGAGGGGGGTAAACTTGCGCAATCCTCCGCGTGCTTTGACAGCTTCCCCAGGAAGCTCTGCTGACATTTGCCTCACTTAATGACACAAGCTAATTAATCATTAGCTGTCCCCGAGGTATTGCAGTTAGAGGGGCTTTGTCATGCCTGCGCCCAGCGGGGGGGCACCCGGCCTCGAGACGTTATGTATGCATAACTGCCTCGTTTCCACGCGGCAACATCTTAATTCGCCGCCGTTTAGCTGCTTTGACTGAAGCGCGTTCTCCCTCTTTTCAGCCCTTCATCGCGGATAAAGTGTAATCTGCTCACAGATAGCGGCGCCACCTTAAGTTTCCCGTCAGCTTTCTCGTGTAATACGACGTCGAGTGTCTGTCCAAAACCCAAAGGGGTGCCCTTGGTCTCTAATGGCGTCTGCCTTACAGATACAGCGGAAGGAGTCCCCAGTTGACATGAGCTTTAACAAAGTTACAAAGAAGCAAATACTGTTTTCCCATTTGATTGTTTGACATTTTTCTAAAATGTTTGTTTTGCTCTCTGTTGCCAGCCAAAACTGGAGTTAAGACGGACTTTCAGATACTCAAGTGAAGTGGAGAAAAAAAAAGTGCCAATGAAGGTGCTGTAAAACCCTCATCTGAAGGCAAGGAGAGTCACGGTTGCTGATGCGCTCTCATTTTGTTTATTGAACAGGACAAACAAACATATAAATACAAAATGAAAACACTTGTAAGGAGCTCCTAAATGCAACATGTGAGCCACAGGGTAGCATCAATAAGAAAAGCTAAACAGGAGCGAGTTCGCAACCATAACATGGCATAGCTCGAGTTACCTATCAAATAATCTGTGCCCCAAAACTAACAGCCCTTTTTATATTTTTTTAAATACAAATATTTACTGCAATAAAGAATTTACTCCTGCTTTTGACGTACAAAAATCATGACCTATTTCATGTCACTCGGCCTTGGCGCTGTCACACTCTTATGCAATGAATGCCTGATGCAAAAAAAACGCATAAAAGGATGTGACCATTGGAGCATAACGACGCTCATTATTTCCATGTTGTAGTTTGATGTGGTTCGTTTTGTCTGAATAAAGGTGGTCGAATATTTGAAATGTGTGTGTGCGTGTGTGTGTACAGTATACACAAACCCGAGCTAACAAGGCCACGGAGGTCGGGAGTAATGATCCCTCGTGGGGTGAAACCTTCTCCAGCTCGGCTTTGACATGAGCAGAAAAAAAAAAAAAACCTTTGTGAAATCTATGACGGAAAGGAAAGGTGCCCCCCCACCAGCTTCTCAAACCGGGGACATGAGTGTTGGGTGATGCATATGTGCTGCGGGAGGGGAGGCATGGGAGGGTGGTGCTGGTTGGGGAGGAGGTGTGGGTGGGTGGGTGGGGGGGGGCTCTCTGATGAGGGATCGGGCAGCGGGGGGGGCTTTGAAAAGTCTTCAAGGTTTTGGGATGAGACTCAAGGTACCCTTGGGTTGCTTTGACCCCTGACACCCTCTTGCTTGCCCTCACTCTTTGTGGCGTGATGGGGAAATGGTGTGTTTGTACTGTGTGCATGGGGATCGCTTCCATGTGGACATCATACAATGCACGTATGGAAAAAAAATGCGTACACAAATACTGTATGTTACATTTAGATGTATGTATGGCACCGGTGGAATAAATTCATTGTGCATGCGGAGAGATAAAAGACATGGGCTGACATATTTTTTGCTGCACATGAGGGCGCACATGAGCACTCGCGCATTCGAGTACCTTTTAGTGTACATAAATGGTGGAAAATCTTGGTCTCATTTCATTAACCCTTTCATGGACCAATAATGGTAAGCTGATAACATGATAAGCTGTCCACTGTAGTAACCGCTGTCCCGGAAAGTGTTAATACCACAAAAATGTGTCATTTTTAACAGGGGTGTGTAGACTTTTTATATACGGTGTATTTGGCATAACAACTCCCTTGAGAGTATAATGAAGAAAAACTCTGCTGTATTTTTAATTAATTTTCTAGATTTTAAAAAAGGCGGTAAACTATGTTTGGCCCATCAAAAATAACCCCTATAATCAAAAAGAGGTTTTTGAATTATTCCATGTCCCACATGGGCCCAATTATTGATATGCAAAGAATAATTTGCCAGCTTTGGTGACCCTGCTGTGCAAGGTATCATTTTATATCGCTTAGATACACAGAAGAAATCTTTCCTCCCGACTTTAATCACGGCTGTGGTTTCACTTCGCCATGAGCGGCCATTCTAATTGTGCAAGTCAACAAATAGAGGCAAGCGTTTTAAAAATTAATTATTCATAAACAAACACAACTTTCTCAGCGACCTTATTGGCCAAATGTAAGAGTTGTACTTTAGTAGATTTTATACCATATTTTATTATGTATTTTTACTGTCATTTCTATTATTTGGCCCCTCAAAAGTAATTTCATTTATTGTAACACTTCAGTAGTTCGGTTCTCATTTATTTTGTCGAATTTGAACAAGAGGCTCTGTAATTTCTCAAACGGACTTATTTTGGGATTTTGAGGATATAAGCCTTTTTTTTTTTACTAGATCTAGTCTATTTTCAATTTATATTATTCATAAAGAGGAATGAATTTGAAGTTTTTAGCACAGTGGTATCGAAATGTAAAAGTAGTACAGTACATGTAATTGGTGCCAAGGAAATGTGCTAAAGTGACACATACTGACTGAAAGCTGAGCTTTGAATTAGAATGCCAGTTTTTATGCTGCATTAGGTGAATGGCTATTTTGCAGCTCTGTCTCATTCGCCCGCCTTATGCACCTGGAGGCAGTCACAGATAAACTGTTCATTGAGATATCTCAACTCCTCTCAGCTCATCAGTGCGGCATTAATGAGTCATTATACGCAGAGGATAAAGAATATATGACTATGAGTACTGTGATATTTGTTGGTAAAAGGAAAATAACACTGCAACATATGTTCAATTTAGCATTTTGTGTGTTGTGTTGTACTGTGAAGGTACTTGAGTTGAGTTCACTGCCGCCATATAGCGCTCGTCTCTCAAATCTACCCGATGCAAAGATAAATAGGCCACAATTTGTCGCAATCGCCTACCCCACGACACTCCGGGGCGTGTCCTTCCCAAGGGAGCTCCATCTGCAGGCCCCAAAGTGATGGCCCGCCCCTTCCGCTGCTTCCACCGTCGCTCGGCATCTTGAAGGCAAACACGGGCCCAAGTCGGCTGAGCAAATGTACCCGACAGACGCAGCGAGTGTGCCTGGAGAACATGTTTAACAATGCACACTCAACACCTGTCCCGGATTGGCGGGGGCGGAGGAGTTGGGTCGATGGGAATAGAGGATGGGAACCCTCAGTATTTATTCTGTATCCTACTAGTGAATCAAGATTGTGCATTCATCTGCACACTATGAGTGAAGCACTAGATGATAACTGGTAGAAATATGTCACCAGTAGTACTAGGAAGCACACAATTGTCAACTAGTGAGCAATTAAGTTTCACTGGTAACATGTAGTTGTTCTACTAGAACACAGAAATGTCGTACAGAAGTGATACTACTGTCAAGGGACATCCAGCTAGTGCACGGAATTGGAGGTGTACTAGTATGCTCTTTTTCATCACTTGTAAGATATTTCAGCATAGCAGAGAAAATATTTTTAAAATTCTGCTTCTGGTCTAGAAATCGCTGAATGGCTTGGGTCCTGAATACATGACGCAAATATTAATTGATCGCAGACACGACGGGTCAATTAGTGGAGCCCAGGTGTCAAAGCAAAAATGGTGAAGTAGCATTTAGCTGTTATGCCGCACACAAATGGAATAAATTGCCAACAGGAGTACAAATACGTTTAAATCCAGGTCAAAATGTTTTTCTCCCCCACATTTGAAGCAGTTTTTAAAATCAATTTCACCTTGCGGTCTTAGTAATTTTAGAAAGCTACTTTTTATTTCTTCACTTTGCTTTTAATGTTTTGTTTGTCAATGCACATAGGTGGTGTCGATGCATTTTTATTATTTTCAAAAAACAAGCTACTTTTGTTCTCTTTGCCTTTGAATGTCTTCAGCTACTCTGTACATGCTTTTAAGTGTTGTGGTTTTGCTAGTGTGAAGCGCATTAAGTTGCCTTGTGTATAAAATCCCCCCCCCCCCCCCCCCCCCACACACACATTTTCCAAACCGCTTGTCCTCACTATGGAACTGCTTTATAAACAAAGTTGCCTTGCCTAGAATAACAACTTGGCGGTGATTACAGTTGATGTTACTAGTGAGGCAAATCAGTGCGCTAATTGATAGCTACTGTATGTGCTACCAGCACTGCTAGTGAATTGATAACATTCTACTAGTTACCATCTAGTACTTCTCAAGTCGTCCTACTAGGCTGTAGTCCAAAAAAATGTTACTAGTAAGATAAAATTGCTCCACTCCGCCATAACCTAGTCATTCTACCAGTGCACTTAACTGTTTTAGCAGTGAAGAGAAAGTGCATAGGAGACAATTAAGGACACTAGAATATGGAAAACATCCCCAAACTGCTTTCCACCTGCTATGCACTCAGCTTAATTGTGTCTTCTTATGAATCCTTGTGGCTTTCTAATGGCGTCTGCTCGTTTGGCTGCATGATGGCCATTGCGATTGACATTCCAAGGCCTTCCCTCTGTTGTTTGTTTATTGAAAACAACTCTCCCGTCCCCCCCTCCCTCGGCCTCGTCCCCTCGCCGGTGTCCGAGGGCGGAGCGCTCTCCCGGAATCACGCAATTACATCTGGCACAACTCTGCATGAAGTAACGCTTTAAGAGCCTTTGTGCGTCCCGCCTTTGAAGATCCGCCGCCTTCTTTCTTCAACTTTCTCCTTTTGTCCGCCCCCCCCGACCCTCCGCCTTCCTTCACCGCCCTCTGTTGTACATCCCTCACAGTCTCAACTTCCCCCGCCCTTCGCCGTCCCTCGTTCAAGACACAAGACAGAATGCGATGTGTCGTCTCCCTCGCCGCACAAAGCCCCGACGCATTGGACACACCTTGGCGAGCATAAAGGCTTGACAATTGCGAGCGGGCTTGGACACGCAGAGACCATGCTGCCAAGCCCGATAAAGACACTTCAAAAGTCGGCCTAGCGGACGTTAGTGGGCCTTCTTCTTTTTCGCTTCCCATGGAAATAAAGCGTTGCGGTGTATAAAGAACTTTGATTACCATTTTGTTAGCCCCATATAATGAAATAATACATTTTAATATTCTGCTTCAGGTCTATGAATCACTGAACGGTTTGGATCTCGAATACATTGAGGAAATGATAATTGAATATATAAAAACCCAGGAGGGCTGTGAGGCCTGCAGGCTTGGGTCAATCAGGGAGCCCAGAGTTCAAAGCAAACATGGTGAAGCAGCAATTGGCTGCTATGCCGCATGCAAATGGGGTAAGCTGCCAACAGAAATGAAGTCAGCCCTGAGTGGAAATATTTTTAAATTCAGGTTAAAAAATTTGCCCCCCCTCCTCCTCCCACCCCCATACCTTTTGATTTTAAACAATTTTAATTCTTTCACAGTCCTGTCGTTTGGTAAATTTAGAAACTTTTTATTTATTTGCTATTTATTTTTACTTTTAAATCCTTTAATGTTAAAAAAAAAATAGTAATGTGTTTTAATGTTATCAATGTAATTTAATTATTATGTCTCTACTACTGCTTTTAAATGACATTCTTCTGTGATCAAAATGTCTGAAATTGGTTTGCATTTAAATGTTGTATTTTACCTTTAAATGTTGGGTTTTGTTTTTTTTTTGCCTTTAAATGTTGTTTGGTAACTATTTGAAGCACATTGCATTACGTTGTGTATGAAATGTGCAATATAAATAACACTGGCTTGCCTTTCCTAATATCATCTTACTACTAATTCAGAGGTCAATTGCCTTGATGAAACCTTTGCACATTACTTTGACCTGGATGGCTAAACAGACACTAACAGAAACATTTTTAACACATTGAAATTTTTTTTCCCCAATATTATGACAGTAAATAATTTTAAAAATACAAATTCACTCTCAACACATTTAAAGTGTGTGTAAATACATACATTTGTCACACCACGGAGAACTGTTAAAAATCCTTCCAAATCTGAATGATCAAAATCAATATATCATCAATATAAAATGAGGGTTCAAAATCATGAAAAAAAACAAGCCACTCTCTCCTCTGAATGTGCTGAAACCACGCCTTCGCTCAACTTTCAACCGTCAATCAAATACCATGGCTATGACCTGCAAAAAGAGATACTACTTCTTCCAGCATGTTTTTTTTTCTTCTGTTTTTTTTTTTGTATTTCAACTTTCACGTGAAAATATGCTTAATGCACGCGGTGGCTGGAATACAGTATATCTCCTTTGGTTGTCTCAGGGCTTTTCCACGCCATGACAACGAGGCGCTCTGAAGCGGTTATGGCAGCACAAAGCCTCAGCCTACACGTGTGCCGTCAATTTGTATAAAATGTCAATAGTATATATCTTTTAATTTATTTAAAAAAAAATGTTTTTAACAATTACACTGGTGAACATCTGATTTTAATCCGAGATGGCTTTTTGTATCTCTAAACATATTTTCGATGCTGATTTCAAGTCTTTTTTTTTTTTTAAAGCACAACAGGTTTTTGACAGCCTTTCATTTTTTGTTCTGAGATGTTTTTATACCGATAAAAGTTTGTCTTGTGCGAATTTCACTATGCGTTGTAATTCGTAGCCATGACGTTTCTGAAAAGAAAATCCACTTATTGCCAAACCTAACCTTTAATTCATAAATATTACTCAATATATAACTACGCAGTGCTACATATTATTGCATCTATATTGTTGTTATTGTTATTATATATGTTGCTATTATGAAATTAATAAGCCAGGCTAAAAAAATATAGCAGGCCGTGGGTGGTCATACTTTGCCTGCCCCCGGTTCAGATGTTAAAAATTCTTCTTTGTGTACCTTGCTTCAAGATCACCCCCCATCTCCCGACATCATAAAACAAGAGTCTTCACGGGTAGCGCCCTCCTCCTTGTAAGTCTCTCGCTCTCTGCCTCTCATTGAAACAGATGGCGTTTTATGCTGGGCACAATCAGGACTATTCAGCGTCAGGCTGAGCAGGCCCTCCCCACCTGCGCTCGCAGTCCAATCGCAACCTAATGAACACATTTGGGAGCAGTTGGGAACAGTCTGTTCCAAATTATTCCCAGTTGGAGCCCAGGCCACAGGTAACTCACCCGCATCCTTTAACTTTTTTTTTTTTTTTCCTATCAAACTCTGTCAGCCCACCCGCCTCAGCATCACATGTCTGCTTTGGAGTTCCGAGCTTCCAGTCTTAATCAAATGAAAACTGATATCGGGGTGGGGGTGGAGAGGTGGGGGGTGGCACCGTCAGCATTCCGACACAGCGGCTGGGGGCTGAGCACACAGCGGCAAGCGTATATGTTACATGCATGCAGGTCTGGATTGACAGCTAACGCGTCCACGTGTTGGGAGCTCAAGTGGTGCTACTGGATAGGTCTCAAAAGGGGACTTTTTGAAGATACAGTACTGCATACAGCTGACCTACATTTATAAAGTATGACCGAAATTCTAATTCATGTGGCAGCTTGACAAACAAGTGACTTTTTTTATTTTGTGCGCAACTGCCAATGTGGAGTAAATCGATTGGACTGGCAAATACTTTTGAACATACTTGTATGTTAGATGCTGAAAACTGAGCATCCCCCCCCCCCATAATATCACAGGATATTCCCTTGTACATGCAGATTTTAAGGGTTCAGCCTACAAGTTCGTTCAAACGTATTTGCAGATACGTTCAAGTGTATCTGCCAGTCAAAAATGTTCATGTCAATGGAATCTGCCCTGGGCCTTCAGAATCAGTAGTGGTGGCTCATGTCATGTCAACTATATGACATTGGGACTGATTCTGTCACGAATCCGATTTCAAAATTAGTCCTCACAGGACCACTGAGGTGGACATTGATGATGTCAGTATTTTTCCATCCACTGATTGGTTGATGAGAGGAAAACGAATTCATAGGCAACTTTGACTCGCATAACTCATCTTACGCAATCTGCATACGTTACATACATTGCCATGTTTTATTTTTTTCACAGTATGCAATACAGATAAAGTCATGTCATGTTATCTATTAACTCTATTCCTTCTTGAATCCCCTCTTTCCAATCACAACATATCCACCATAAAAGTAATATAATAAAATTAGAAATCCAAATTGAACTATGTAAGCACTGTAGTGTGGTTCTTTAAAATGTTCGTAATGTTAACGCAATTTGAATACAGCCAGAGCAAAGAATGGCTATAATTAAGGTAACATAGAACGACACAAAAACTTGCATTATATAAGTCAATAAAAATTGGATCACTTTAAGATCACTTCCTTTCATAATGAGAATGAGATTGTAATTTTCAAAATATGCAAAATCCTCTTTCTGTTGAATGAAAAGATGTCAATAAACGGAGTCTCGAGCATAAATAAGGCCAGAAATGCTTCCCTGTACGGCACCACATTTTGTACATGCCAAAATGTGGCCCTATTGTGTAAACACATTAGGAAAAGGTCAATGGTGCACTTTTAGTTTGTTTTCTATTTCAGGTATGTGAGCAGATGAAAAGTTGTTGTTTTAGGTGTACATGGCAGGCAGTTGACATCAGAAGTGTGCAGAAACCAAAGATCCTCCAACATTGCGATACATCCTCCGAAATCTCTGGGCACAAAAGACGGCAAAGCAGGGTGCCTGCCCCGCCACGTCCCATCAATTGCAGCCGGCCCCCCGAAACCGCAGGCCAGCCAGCCATCCGCCCCCACGTGGGTGTCCATCACTGAATTTGACAGGAGCGCTGCCCCTTTCCACACTGTCCCTCTGGTAAATCTGCACCTCAATTGGCCTACTACTGATGAGTCAGGCCTGTTCCTTCTGCTGCATGTCAAAAAAAACAAAACCCTTCAAAAAAAAAAAAAAAAGCCAGGAGCCACAGAGGAAGTGCAAATATCCTCTAATAGCCTTGATCCAGATGGATGCGCCCATGACAATAGGCTGTCGTGCCTGCGGTTTGCCTGGTTTTGTCAGTGAAAATCGCAGCGGCCACCACAATAACCGCCGCAGAATTATGCATGCGGGCCAAGCACCATTGACATGTTAAGGAGAGCTGCCATTTGCCATTGTAATTAAGTTAGCTCATTCCAAGGCAAAGCGCGTGTCTTTTAAAAGGTAACCCCAAAGACAATGGGCTGCGGTGAAGAGGTAATGGATTCACTAGGTAACAATTTCTTTGGTCATTTGCTTAACATAGACCCTCAGTCAATGCAGCTTGATGGGATTGCCTCGAGGGGGGTGTTTTGTGGATTTTCCTTTGCATCGCCCAAGAGTGACCACTGCTATAACGTCCATATGCTCGTCTTAAAGAATGAAAGCCTATGAAATATTTAGCCGCTCCGACACGAGTCGGGGTGTGCAAACATGTTCCGCCGAGGGCCGCCCGCAGAAATGATTGCTCGAGCCAGTTTGACTTTCTTAAGAAAAAATAGCACTTGACAGTATTGAGTTGTATAAAAGCATGCTGTAAAAACAATTAAATCAAAGGTAAAAAAAAAACCCAAAACAGTTTATGCATCATGAGGTCATGCTTCAATTTAATCCACATTATGCTGCTCCTTCTGCTGTGTGCACATTATACACTAGGGAGCAGTAGTGTACATGCATACATACAACCATAATGCAGATTTGGTCATGAAACCCAAAGAACATAGCAACGAAACTGCAGTAATATCACAGAGCAGAAAGAATAAATGGCTGTGCTTATTAGATGCTGTCTGCGTGTGTTGCTGTACCATTTTTGTTCAAGTAGCAGGTTTGCACAGCAATATTGATGCGAGTTTGGCTAAACCTGTGTGTTGTGTTTTGCGTTGTGTGTTAGTCTGAATTTAGCGCCTTTTTTAATGACAAAGTTAGCGGCTTGTCAGTTAACTTATATAGGATATATGGCCTATTTTTTGAAGACCATTTTGCCCTAGTTCTACCAAACTGCTTATGTTGTGCTTCACTTCGTTATGAAGTTTGCAGTTGTGTGCGTGAAAGTCCTTCGCGTTTTAAATATTTGCCAATAACGCAAAGCATAAAAACATGACCGAGCGACAGGTCCTCCCTCCCAAAATTTGGGGCGCTTGTAAATCAAGGCCCAATGTCAAATGTTAGCGGGCCGCTAAAGAATGGACGACGGGTGGCAAATGGACACCCTGCCTGCCCTAAGCAGTCTTCCAAGAGGCCTCCTGGCTTTTGACCGTCAGGCCGACAAACGGTCTCACTTTTGTGTGATACACGCATGCCGCCATTCTTTCTTTTGTGGTGAGCAATAACACGTGTGGCATCCAGAGGGTTCACCCCACTTTTAAGTGCATGTTTGCCTTTGCCAGTGGGGTGCTTGATCTCCCTCTGCCGGCATCGACTCACGGCGAGAGTGACCACTTTGTGTACAGCTGCGCCGTGTTTGGCCAGTAATGGAAAACCAGGAAGCCTTTGAAACACAAGCAAAGGTGCTTCATGAAGAGGTTGAGAGTTGACTCATAGTCGAGGGGATAAAGTTTCCTCTTTGGACGAACCGGGGTAGGAATGGAGATTCTTTTCCTGTTGCACTCGTGCAGCTGTGGGATGCAACTCCCAATATATGGCCCAGTTTTGTCTTGGGTGTTGTGGTACACTGGCCGGACTTGGGTGAGGGCAGTGTGGCATTGGTTCTCATTCAGTGACTGTGTGCATGTGACTGGTTGTTTGTCTCTATACGTGCCCTGTGACTGACTGGCGACCAGTTCAGGGTGTAGTCCGCCTTCCGCCCGAAGTCAGATGGGGTCGGATCCAGCGACTCCCCCGCGACCCCCTTCAGGATAAATGGTGTTGAAAATGAAAGGATGCATGGATGGCTGGATGGATACATTGTCAAAACAATCTTTGATCTCACCAACTTGGGAAAAACGAATGAAAATGTTGTAATGTACATGCCGGGCCAGTAGGTGGTGATAGCCTTAAATAACCTTCCTCAATGTACGCTCTCATTCACAAGTTCTTTTTTTTTTTTTTGAAACAACTCAATCATTAAATTAATAATATAGTCGAGACAATGTTTGATGTGGGTAAAAAAATGCTTTTCTATTCTTTTTTAGAAAGGACTATGAGGATTGTAATGGGCCCACAAAACTTCTTAATGAGAGTAAAGTGCACCGAGTGGTACAGAAAATGTATGGAAGGGTTCTTGTAGAATCGTCTGAAATTGTTTTTTGGTGCCTTTAGTGTCCTATCACGTTGTGCCACAATGTGCTAGCGACACTGAGCTCTAGTAGAAGATATACAGCATCAGAGAAGAAGAAAAATAACAATCTGATTTAAAAAAAAATCTTGTTTTTAATTTTTAGAAAAGTAGTAGATTAACAAAATAAAATTAATGAAGACAACGACGCAACAGAATTAGCAAGACAAAATTAGCCAAGAAGATAACAGCAAGTTGTGGAAGAGGCAGAGAAGAGTAATATCTGTTGTTCCCACAGAGCAGCAAAAATAGACGCTTGCAAGTACTGTCGTGTGTTCTTTTTGAATGGGTTGCTTCTCCACATTTAAGTCGCAGTAAATTGAAAGTTTATCGATACTACCGTAACATCTATGTTAGCCCGTTTGTGGCGTATTACACGATATGTTAGCATTAAGCTAACAGATTTTGGTTGGAATTATATGGTTTAGTTGAACATTTTGGTGTCTAAATGTACAATGTTTGATTTTCTTTTATATGTCGGATTTACAGTAAACCTAAATTGACAAGTAAGCAGCTCACATGTGGAGAACTGTGCAAGAGAGACACTCTCGCTTCCCCCCCCCCCAAGTTTAGTCTCTTCAGTGATAGTCTATGATCGTCTCACATTTGTTGCTAGTAAGAGACTGAAAACAACCACTAAGGGATGATTACTGAATGTTTTACATGTGTTTAAAATGTTTTTTTAGTTCCATATTTTGTACAGTATTACAATAAAACTGTGTCCTAATTAGAGTGCTTTTTTGTTCACCATGTTCTTTTTTTGAGGGGGGTAATTGCTATAAATGTTGCTAATGGGCCACAAAAGACAAGTGCTGAGTGAAAGCATTTAAAAAAAATGCTTTCAAAGCAGGTCCTGTATGTTAACAAGCAGCTTGTTAATGCTGGCGCTTTTATTGTGGTGGTCGCATGTATAATTAAGCTGCTTTATTTGTCATAAAATGACAAATAAAAAATCAATGTGTGGCACATCAAATAGTGATTCATGTGGTGGTGTTTTGACATCATTCCGATCTTTATGGCTTGTCTTGTTTGCGGTTGACTTGTGATTGTTATAAAAAACAAACAAGCAAACACCAAGGTGCCTTTAGTTGTATTTTCTGGGGGTTGCAATGTTTGCGCAATGCAAAAACGCTTAGTTCACCGTTGACTTCAGGGTGGTCTCGCCTGTGGTGCTTCTTGTTGGCACACGTTATAATTGGGGGGTGGCTGACTATTACCTGCAGCACAGCAGCCCATGTAACATGATGTGATCCGCTCATAGTTTCATCATATTAGGGGATTTACTTCTGGGGCAAGTCGCGGGTATAATACCGGGGCAGCACGTTGAAATGGGCGGGAAATCCCAGTCAAACTGTTTTTTTTTTTGCAAAGCCACACTGATAATCTCTTAGCCCAGATATTGGCCACATCTCCCACAGATGTGGATTCATGCACGCGAGGAGCAAGAGGAGCAAACAATGACGCCTGAGTGGCCTCAGCATGATCCAATTAGGATGCCCGCAATGAAGATTTTTACAACAATTCAATGATATTTTTAAGGCAATAAAAGTTTTTTTTTTTTCATACCACACTTGTCCTGTCCATAAATTGCTCTCTATAGACAGACACCCTGCTGCCTTTAACCCTTTAACCCAAGGACAGTGGTTACTATAGTGGACAGCTTGTCATGTTAGGGTTAAATATATCCTGGACATCAAATCCTTGATAACAGAGAATTATCCCCAGTGTTTTTTTTCTTTTTTTTTTAATCATTTGTTAGCATTAAGCTCAGTGGACTTTTCTAAGGCAAAGCTATTTGGCTGTTTACAATTGAGCAACGTGTAATTCTCTTTGTTTCATGAATAGTTTGACAGTATGCTTCAACCAGGAGTGATTTGAAGCCTTTTTTGCATCATCTGCCAAATTACTGCTTGTTATGAAATGAGTTGAGTTCACTGCCATATTCCAGCGCGAGAATCTCAAACTTTTAATGGCAAGTCAGTGCACAAAAATAAATTAGAAATCGCACGAACAACAGCTCATATCTGTTGTATTTTTAAGTTAGGTCACTTATATCTCACTTTATATTTTCATCAAAATATAGCTTTTGTTATGAAGAAAATAGGACTCCATTCCTGCTTAAATAAACCTTTTATTCGAACCCCTCTGCCCACTTTTTTTTAATTTATTCACGGATTTCAGAATTTGGCAATACGCCCCGATCACAACACAGATTTTAATTGGCCCAAAAACTCATGTAGAGGGAAATCATTTAAAAAATGTTTTCATCATGTTTGTTTTATTGGCACACTGCTCCTCATATGTAATTATTTTGTCGACCCCCATTGCTCCAACTGGCGGACCACCAGGGGTGCGGAGACCCCCGTTTGACAAGCCCTGATGTGGTGGTGGCATGCCCCCCCCCCAATCATATCTATGGAGATGAGGCATCATGTTGATGACTGTGTATCTATGCTAATACGGGGGATCAGTCGGCTGGGAAAGTCATCTGGCTTGTGCCACCTCTTTATCTTATCAGCTGACACGCCTCAGTGCTGCCTGGCCCGTCGCATACCTGGCATGCTGTGCACATGAAAAGAACGCGCCACTTCCTCCGACCCCTCACCTATGCATGTGCCATTTGTCTCTTGAGGCTGTGGAGTTATCTTTGCATTTAACATGAAAACGATTTAAGGAAAGCCAAACTGTTCCTGTATATGCGAGTCATACGAGGCCATGGGTGACTGGAAAATTTGACGCACTGAACCTTTGCCAAAGTTTTAGTTAAATTCCGTTTTGGTGGTTAATCAGGTCATGTTGAACAATATTTTCAGAAAATATGACAACTGAACAGGGACTGAGTCATGATAGTCTTTTCTTTGCGGCTTTTGATTGTGGTATTCTGAGATGTCTTATACATGCTAAAAAAAAAGATGCAAAACGCCATAGACAGCTAACGAATAGCCCTGGTGTTGCAGTGTTATTATCAACCTTGAAGTAATGGATATTTGAAAGCAAATGGTGGCGCAACAGATGAAGACAGGCGATATAACAGATAACTCACAGGCATACAGACTTGAGTTGAAGCAAAAATGTGTCGAGCACTGCTTGATTTGATACAAATATGGGGTTCTGTACATTGTGAAGGTCTCAGCTCCTTAATCAGGTCGTAAACATGAACCATTCTTTGCAGAGGACAAAGAATATATGCCGGTGAGTAGCGTTATTATGCCGGAATATGATTTGCTCGATCGTTTGTGTTCAAACATCTGTTGCGTTAGGCCTTTTAACTGCCACATAAGTGATATTAAACAGCTTGAGGCCTCTTTGAACCGTTGCTCTTTATTTGCCAAGCCGCTGCTTGTTGTGAAATGAGTTGAGTCAGGTTTTCTGCCACCATACAGCGCTCTTATTTCAAGCCAAAGCAATAGTTAGTTGAATGACAGGTCGTATTTTGAAAAATGTGTTAGACGGGCCACTCGCATGTCAAGGCACCACTTTTCTAAGAAAGTATATATCTGGATGTATGAGTCATTTTGGGCAATTTTTGCCAAATGTAAAAAAATCTTGATCTATAATCGATTCTGCCACACTTACAATTATATAAATACTGTCACTCTCCAATTCAACAAACTAAGATGAACCATACTGGCCATGAAAAGAACCATTTTGGCATCAACCGTTTGTGTTCGATGCAGAAGTGGTATTTTAAAGCGTTATAAACAGAAACATACCATAACTGTGGCCCTCTCCACTGTTGATTTTCATCATGAAACTGACAACAGTGCCATGTAAAACAAAAACAAAAAAACAAACTTGCAGAACGATCGTATTCTTGTTTTTAGTCAAAAATGGGATCATGAAGCAATCTCTTTCATCTCATGAATCTCAAAACTACCATCTGACCATCTTCGGCCCAGCCTACATTTTATTAGAATAGATTAGATGGAGTCACCCCTTTACCATAACAAGTCATATCTCGAAAAGTCTTTTTTGGCCAAAAAGGGGCGAGTCCAGACAGTGAATCCTGACTTAGTGAGCCCCCACCTCCCATCCGGCATCCCCCCTTTTAGGCTCTTTGTCTTCACCCTGCTCCCCGCCATGATTATTTCTTATCATGTATTTATTTGTTTAATCCGCCCCTCCCCCCACCACACTTGGCAGCCCTCTCCTGATGCACGAGCTGCCTGTCTGGCAGAGAACCCCCCCATTCCTCCAACCACCACCACCTCCCCACCCCAATACCGGCCCCTCAACCCCCACCAGCATACTGCCCCAACTGCCCCAGCGCTCGCAGAGGCCTCGATCGACCCTCACACCTTCCCCCACTTGCATGTGGCCAACGCTATGGCTTGCCTCTACTCACACTATAAATAATGGATGCATTAGCATGCATGAATATCTTTTTTTTGGGGGGGGGGGATATGTGTGTGTGCGTGCATATGTGTGTGTGTGTGTATGTGTGTGCGTGTGTGTGTGTGTGTGTGTGTGTGTGTGCGTGCGCGCGCCTTAATTCATTATTAATCCCCTTCAAGGCAAAATGGGCCGCTGCCCTTGCTGAGCTGATGGGCCTCGGCTAAAACCTGCACCATCTCCCAAAATTTAATGCCCCCCCCCCCCCCCCCCCCCCCAAAAAAACCTCCGCCTCTTTATCGGCTCTTAAGTACTTGCAATCTCCTCTGCGATATACATCTGGAAGGGCAGGGTATTCTGAATTTATTTATTTTGAGGGGGGAGAGGGTGGTTGTGATGCTTTTTTTCCCCCATCAAGCAGATGACCATCACCCAAAAAGTGATGCAAAACGGGCAACAATAAAAGGAACACCTGCACCATTGACTGCTGGGTTGTCAAATTCTGGATTCTTCAGAAGCTGAAAATAATTCACTTCATCATATTACACTGATTGTTACATCCTATGGTGTGTGCGATTGGCTGGCGGCCATTTCAGGGTCAGCTGGGATACGCTCCTGCACACCAGCGACCCTAGTGAGGAAAGGCAATCCAGAGATTGGATGATAAGTAGCACTCTGTAATATGTTGGACGGTGGACATTGGGCTGTCATTACCAAATCTTTTTAGGATTTATTCGCCTGACGATTATTGCATCCCCACCTCAGAAGTTTTTCTGGGAAAATGGCCAACAGTGATAAACATAACTCTACAAATAACACTTCGGGATCTGTTGTCATACATCGACACATGATCGCGTTTGGAAACAGTCTCCAAATGCCTTCTTTATAGCTGTCAACTCTACATAATCTGCAAGTCAAGATCGTCTTGCACTTCCTCATAAACATACTTTGCGTGCGCCAATATGCTGCATGGACTCCAGTGAGCAAGTCTGTTAGGCTTCCACTATTTAGACTGCGCACCTCGCATGTAGTTTTAAAGGGAATGAGAGGAGATGCTTTGATTGGCCGGGAATCAAGTGAGCTGTGTTCACTCCTGCAACGGCGCAGACGCCCATTTGTAACTGCGCCCGTTTAGGAAAATACCAAAAGAAAGAAAACTCTACCGTGTGCACAGTTAGACTGCATTTTGCACTGGACTCGCGCCGGGCATGAAAATAGGGCCCTAAAGTTTGCCAAAGTTGATATATAGCAACAGATAGAACAAGCAATGCTAAGCTAATTTAGCTGGAGAAGCTTTAACATGCACCAAGACAAGTTTAACCAGGCACGACCATCAAGTGGAAACATACTCTGCTCCTGTGAATTATTGATGGGACATACTGTGACGAATTTTGAGCTTCTTCGGTGCTAATTTAATTAAAAAGCAACAAAAATTAGGTAAACTGACTTTATTAAAGCTGCGTGGTTGCTTCAAATACATGTGTAGTTATTTTTTTTGTACATTTTTTTGTAAACTTCAACGTCTTAAGGGCCAACTACACAAACTGATGTTGTGGCCGGTGCACAACAACGTGCAAAGTGTGATTCCCACTGTTGGGGGGAGTGAACAAGCAGCAAGGTGTGTCTGCGCATTTGATGGAATAACAAATGCCTGCACGCTCATTTAGTGAGCGCACACTCATACATGTGGGCGTCTTATAAAGACCCTTTGTGTTTACTCGTTTGTTTTCTACACTTGGGAACACCCTGTCAAGCATTGAGGTTGCAAAGCGTGTCTGTGTGCGTGTGTGTGTGTGTGTTTGCTGGAGATAAATTTCCATGCATGTAGTTTGATTCACAGAATGTGCTTGTAAAGATTAAGACACAATGTTTGTGTATATTTTATATACCGTATACGTGTGATCTGACGCCCCTGCACCCTACACACACTCTCAGCACACACATTTCCACACATGCACGCACACATAGGCCCCAAGCTCCCTTTCCATCCACTAGGTCGCAGTGCGTGCCTCGCAGCCTTTCCTCAAATGCTGCAACCCATCTCGCTCAGCCCACCACTAGCAGGCTTTTAAAGCAGAGACACAACCAATCAGAAACTACTACATGACACACACATCCCCCCCCCCCCACACACACACACACACACACACACACACACACAAGCAGAATGCCATGTCCTCGAGGAGACACACCATTGACTCCTTTCTGCAAGCCTTGCTCACGCTTGCATAACACAAATTCGACTCATCAGGGGTGTCTCTAGGTTTCATGGATGCAGGGGTGTGGGTGGGTGGTCTGTGCATAAATGGACAGAGATAAAAGCAATACAATGCTGTGTAAACAATTTAGAGTCACCATTAGACTTGAGGAGTTGCATCAGGAAATATGTTTACAAAATCAACCACAACCATGTGACCGGAACCTCTTCTTGTGCCTGCCTCTCCAGGATACATTGAAACACATTTATTTATTAATTGATCAACATAGAGACATGCTCAACCACGATTGTTTGTTACCTAAGCCCTGAGCGACCGTGTTGTCATTTTCACTTGACAGCAATTGACAAAATGGCCGCCCGTTGAGATGGTTGAAAGTAAATTGAATTTGCTGCTTAACTCATATTCCACAAACACAATATGAATGCCGTGTTTAGACATTTTGGGGTTTCATATCCATTCAAACCTCAGTTTTCGTCCATAATCCGTTCCAGAAGGTTGTTCGAAAACCGAATTGTTCGAAAACCGAAACCACGCTCTTTTTAAAATAAAAATGTTTATTGAACACGTCTGCTCACAATGGAAAGCAACACGAGGAAGCGTCACTTCCTCGTCTACCCGAGGAAGCGTCACTTTCTCGTGTAAGGAAGGCGAGAGGAGTCAAATGGTGCATTCAAGTGCGCTCAGTTTATTCGAGAACCGAAATTTGTTCGTCATCCGAGGCGTAAACCGAATTGGTCGAGAATTGAGACGTTCGAAAACCGAGGTTTGACGGTACATATATTTATAAGCAACTGTAAAGGTTTTCTCCCCTTGTGTCAAAATCCTGCCGTCCATCAGGCAGCGGGTGTCCGACCCGACACATGGTGGACCCGTCTTTCTGGAATGTTCTTCAACCAATGTTTTGGTTTGGCGCTCTTCAGCAAATTGCCGGGCCTTGTCGTGAGAGCAAAGCGGGAGACGGCACACTGTGCTGGTGAACTTTTCGCAACCTCTCGAATTCCTTCTTCGATGCAGGAAATTGAAATATTGTGCACTAGTGGCATGCTGATGGTCATCTATCACCGAGGCCTGAGCGGGATGCAAGAAGAAACCTCTTGTAGATCAGAGATGAACTGCTGTGGGTGGGTTCAAAGGTAAAAGAGCAGAAGCCAGTGTGAGGGAACACTTTCCATCAAGAGTCACTGAGACACTTGATTAGGTACACCAGTAATTCCCAATCTCAGTGATGTGGGAAATGACATCAGCAAATTTGAATCAGAGATGGCTTCATCTGTTCCAGAATGTATTTATGATGCTGATGTAAAATATTCAGTCAGGTTGGTCGCTTACGACATGGCCAGCTCAGGTTAAGGGATTAGAGTTCTTTTCCATACTCATTGCGACTGTATTCATTTTTTAAATGTTTTTTTTAACAAATGAACCTTTCTTGGCACTATTAGAGTCCAGTGATTGAAGTTTAATAAACTCTGCCGTTGTCGAGAGATGTACATTTTCTGACTCTTTTATACACTGCTTTGCTTTAAATATTGAAAGACATGCTAACAATCCACCAATAACCAACGTTATTTCTTTTTTTTTTTTCTTTTTTTTTCCCCATGATTTGGTTGATTTCAAGCTTAGAGTACTTAGCATCAAGATTCATGCGCCTCTCTCGATTAGGGGTTCTTGAACTTTTTGGGTGAGGGGACCACTTTTGAGGGAGTCCTTTTTTTTTTAATGTCAAGCAGTTTGCGTCACATTTTATGTACGAAAAGCATTATACAAATAAAATCAGATTGATTGATTTGATTGAACAAATTCATATTTTTTCCAACAAAAAAGTTGGAATGATACAAGGGTAAAGTTGTAATTAGAATCTGTACAAGATGTTTAATAATAATAATAATACATTTTATTTATAAGCGCCTTTCAAGACACCCAAGGACACTTTACAATCAAAAACAAAAACAATAAAACACAATGCGGGTTTATTGCCCTTCTTGTGTTTTTTGAAGCAGCCACATTCTGTAGATTAGCCTTAGGTTGTTAGTCCATTTAGCTTAATGCTAAAAGCAATGCTAAATAATAGCGTGTTCTTGCAGTGTTCTAAGCCTTGAAGCAACTGCTATTTGAACACAAACAGTGGAGCAACACATGTAGGCAGACAATATAAAAATAATCACAGGCATATATTCCTTATCCTCTGTAAAAACTTCAGATCTTACATTCCTTTTACATGATTTGATAGAGTATGATATTATAAAGTGCATTTTTGGTGGTGGTGGGGGGGCTGGAACAACTTAATTCATTCAATTTAATGGAGGAATATGATTTGAGCATCATCACTGCACCGAGCGTCAGTCAAATATGTTCAAAGTAATGCTTCCGCTATCCACAAGTGAATAATCATGACCAGGAATTGCAAGTCGCAGGCGCATGACGGCGGTGGAATGGGGGTGGGAGTTGGGATGATGTGAATGCGAGTGTTATATAAAACGTATAGTGCACAGTTGGAACCAGCCCGCATGGCCGTGATGATCCTTTTCTTTCATTTTCAGTGTTTTATAATCTCTTCTCTTCGCCACATCCCTCTCCTTCCTCTGCCGTGAACTTTTGACCTCCGGATGCCAGCTTCCCATGACATCCCCGGGCACCATCCTCGCAGGAAGTGACATCAACGTGACTTAAAAAGTAAAAAAAAAAAAAAAAAAAAAGAAAAAACAGTCACAGGATGGCAAGTGTCGGATGTCCAGCTCTGGATTGTTGTTGTTGTTTTTGATGGCGGATGAAGGATGACGCTGAGTGGAGCAGCCGGACGGACGCGTGCGCTGGAGGCTGAGTGAGTCGCTGACTGGATGCTTTCTTTTCGTCTTTTTCCGATCCATTCATGCAACTTCCCATATGAGACTGTTTGCGCATCTCATGTCGGTCATGACGGGAACCCGCGTGGGGGATAACGATTTTGTCTTTCGCATTGATGAGGGAGAGCATCCTTGTTTTGATTGTGAGAGGAGGAGGAGGAGGAGGGATACTGATGAATGATCCGCGCGCGCGTTTTGTTTGAACATTCTCCTCCGACTGGTCCTCAGAGCATCCGAGTTGCATGACAGTCCGGCGTGCGTCTCGCCATGCATGTGGATGGCGTCTTTTCATTCGCCAGCCGTGTGCTTGTGCCTCTTCTTCCTCACCGGGGAGGAAGAGACAGTCAGACCCTGACGTGCACCCAGACAGAAAGTGCTGCAGTCACGTGATGTCTGCACTCTCACGTTAGGCTGTCTGCAGCCTGCGAGACACGCAGTGCCTTCACTTTCACTACTCGCTCGAAAATATGCATTAGAAAATATGGGAGGCTCAAGAATCATGGCAGGCTACGAAATGGTGGAGAATGTATGTTACAGTTTTGGAATGCTTTGGTAACTTAAAAATGAATCATTCTACCACAGCTTACCGTTTATTAGATTTTGCAAAAAATGCAAAATGCTGAAGTTACATACAAATGTGGCGAAGACCCTCCATAACTTCCACTAAGAATTCAGGCTAAATTTAGCTCCTGCCCCAACATCCAAAGATGACACATCACTTCAACATACAGTGTCCCTTCACTTGTGATACATTCCATGATCCCCATAATATGTGAATTTACGCAAAGTTTAGATTTAAATTTTTTTTTTAAAATTTACGTTAAGCCATTACGACCCCCCCCCCCCCCCCCCCCCCCCCCAGATGGGTCCCACCCATCTAAACAGTTGTTACACTCAATCAATGTAACTTGTAAAATTCTAAATGAAGAGTAAATCCTTGTTGTAGAAACTGGAAACTCTCTGCAATTACTAAAATTCTTCTAATTCCATACTTGCGGCGTAAGTTCCTTTTCTTTGTCTTCCATTTAGAAGACAAAGTAGAAGAAGTTCATCTTGGCAACTAGCGTTTGCTTTCCACAACAAGGATTTGCAGCACCAGAAGCAGTATTGATCCGCCAGTATTGAACCTTTTGGCTACAATGCAACACGTGACTCTGGTTAAGGTAAGCCATTTTAAACTAAAAAGAAAACTTTAACGTTGGTACATTTTAGATAGGTGATGTCACTGCCTATGTTGCATACAGTCCTCCAGCGGAGCGTGTTCGGCAGTTAGGAAGGGAACTGCAATGAAAATGAAAAAAAAAAGTTTTAATTATCGTTCTGCCCTCAGTTCATTCTTTTTATTTCTTGACAACCTCTGATCATTCACTTGCAATTTCTGCTGACATATTGTGGGCTCCTTTTGGTGGGATGTGAAAGAATCACTGAATCAAATGTTCAAGACTACTGCGATTGTAGTTTTTTAAAAGATCTAATACAGTACTTTGTCAAATATAGTTCAATTGTATTTAACTTTGAAGTAAAATACAGTTGCATTTAATGTTTTGGAACTGTTTATTTTCAAACATTTATTTACATACAATTCTTATTTATTTATTTTTTAAAAGATGCACATGGGGTTGCTTTTATTCTATTTCTCAGCCCAAATCCGTGTAGTTATGGTTATGTAATATTGAGCCCACAAGAGAATTTGCTTGTCCAATCAAATTGCTTCGTTGTCATCCCGTATTCTGCTAATTTGCATATCTATGCTCTTATCCTGTGCTACCACTTAACCATGCTGTTATGCTCTGGTTCAAATTGACCCATTTAAAAACTTCCTGTTATGTTTCAGGTCAAATTCACCACTTAAAAATATATAAACAGTTATAAATGTAGTTTTTTTTTGGGGGGGGGGTGGATAAGTTTAAATGATAGATTTTCTTCTATTTTCCCTTTTTTGTTTAAAAAAGTAAGTAAAGTAAAAGTAAACGGGTTTTATTTACAGATGAACATTGCTGCTCACAAACAAACGCAACAGGAGGTTTTTTTTTTTCAATGGGTTTAAAAATGTAAAATTAAAATTGGGATACAACTTCTTATGCAGGCCCCATTTCTTTATTAAATAAAATAATAAATGGAATTTGCATTGTATTTTTCACGATTAAACCCATTTTTGGAGATTGAAATAAATCATTCGTTGGCCATACTGCATAAAATATATCGACCTGACAGTGACGCAACGGACTAAAAGTGAATTTTCCTGGCAAATATGATACCCTCATTGCCAACTGTGTTTCATGTCAAACATACACAATACAAGTGATACGCGTTCAATCTTAACAGGGTGGTAAATTGTTCGTGTTAAACCTAATTCATTTCTGAATTCATTTCTGAGCAAATGCAGTTTTGTGGTACAAAGGGTGGTCTTAATTGTATCAGCTGCCCCAAATAATAGAAGGCCATATATAAATAGACATGCACCCCTGAATGAAACCTATACTCAAAAGTTTTAACAGCCTCTTTAGAGTAAATAAAACAGTTGCCTCAAGTGGATCCCATAAGCCCAAAATGGAAAGAACTTTGGAGGAACCTCAGCACCTGCTGTTCTGCAGCACTTGGGCCTCACTGGAGAGGTCATATTTAACTGCTCATAATTATTATTTATGGCTTTACAGAGGCACGGCTCCCACTTTCACATTGATGCCGTCATATTGCTGGCTCACACGGTTAATGCCAAGGGGCTAATTTGCGCCTCGTAAGACTGCATTGACATTGCAGCATTATCTATCTAGCTAGCTATCTAACTAACTACACAACCTTGCCTACTGCTAGCTTGATGCTAACACACAATACAAAACGCCGTCGCTAACGAGCTTTTGTTCTATTAGTCAGAAGTCTGAATTTCTAACCTTTCTAAACAAAGGCTATTTGAACCCCACGTGGTACATTTAGATATACGTTTTAAGTCAACAAATGTAGAATAATTTGAATGTTTTTAAACAAACTTCTCAATGAAAACAGTGATTTCCCCCTCAAAGTAAAGACAAAAACTATGTTTTTATTTTTTGAAAAAATACTATCATTAGGAAATTTGTTTAAAAGAAAACAAAAATTCTCCAACCGTTGGTGACTTAAAAACTATGATGTGTGCCATTGGCATTGACTGTTGAACAAAATCAAAGAAAAACATTTGCATAATAATTTGAAACATGGTGCATACAAAAGTGGGATTTTTGGGGGGAAGGTGAATTTTTCAAATGTCTTGCATTTTTTTTTCAAACTTTTCCTCAATTTTTTACCCCTTTTTTTCCTTGGAAAACAATTATTGGAGGTTTATTCACTTTTTTTGGTGGGTGAGGGTTCAGAAATGATTTTTTTTTTAATCATCACATTTGTAATTGGTGCCAGGTAGACATTTCTGCTACTCACGAGCCTGCCCAGTCTCGATTCCCCACAGTTCACTGTCGACACATCACAGTGACTTTACTGAATCAAGTACGTACCCAACATGCAAGTTGTGAATGGGCGCCAGTCAACACTGTTGCTTCCATCCATTACCGCAGTGTGAAATAATGTATGAAGCACACACACGCGCACATGTGTTCGTCTGTAGGTGTGGCACATTTGTGTGTGCATGTGTATGTGGTCAAGTTGCATGATTCTGTGTGCGTGCGTATAGCTCACACTGCTGTTGCCCGTCCGGCCGTCCGCACTGATTGCTCCATTATCCGAGCCTTGCGTGTAGACGCCAGTAATCTCCCCGGGTGAATGGGTCAGGCCGTGACAGTGGAAATCACAGCTCAGCTTTTAGTTACTCGCTCAGTCATATCAGGCCCGAGGAGGTGAGGAAACTGCGCACGAGCTAGGCCTGAAGAGCAAGAGGCCATTTAGGGACTAATTAGGCAGACGGGACTGGCGGAGCCGGGCCGTATATTCTCTGTGGTGACAGAGAGCGGACGGGGGGTCTATTGGCACTCGACAGGTGCAAAAGGGGAGCGGGCGTCAGGGCCTGGCGGGGGAATGGAAACCAGAGATGAGGTCGTGCCAAATCATGGCTGCATTCTACGGGGTCACATGCTCGCCGCTAGCCTCTTCCTGCCTCCCGTGCGCATGCTACTGTGCATGTGCGTTTGTGGGGTCAGAGGATCAGCGTGTTTAGAGCGGCAGTGGTCATCTGTCATAGCGCGTCTAGCTCAAGCTGCAACAAAGAAGACTTTTTTTTGCGTGTCTGCTACTATTATACAGCCCCCCAGTGAGGCGCCTTGATCATTGGGGTGTAAAAGCAGCGCTGAAGCAATGCCACCGTGATGAGTTGTGACATATTTGATGCTAAAAGTTGTCACATTGATTCTTCTGTGCAATTACCTGGAGGAATAATCCACCAGCCATTGTAGCGTCCGTTATGGGAGGAGAATTGGCCACTGTGTGATGTTTTTTTCCACTCTCCGTACTTCCTGGCTGGTCTGCTTGAACTCAATAATCCTGGTTACAGCCATTACAAATCCTGCTGTCTTGACGTGAGACCCCAGACAGGAGACAGGATCTGAAACTGGTTTTCATTTAGCATTCCTCTGGGCTTTATGGGCAGGTGTTTAACATTACAGACAGGATCTTTATTGGCCTACTTTAAAGGCAACTTTTTGTTTTTTTGCTTACCTCTCAATTAGGGACAAACACACGATGCGCGCACAACGGATGCAAAGTACGTATGGGTTTACTCATTAAAAGGACTACACATGGTGCATGTAGGGACAAGTCTTAATCTGGCAGTATGGATGCTCGCTGGAGTTCATTGGTCCGCATCGTCTGAATGGGACGATGACCCATGACCATCTGTATGCATGCCCCTGCCCTTCCCCTGCCCTCCCTAGGCCAACTCATGTCAGGTCAGTGGTCATTAGGGTGACTGTGGCCTGTCATTTTCTAACCTTAGCGTGGTCAGCACTGTGAGGTGTAAATATTAAACTCTGCTTTGGTCCACAGATACACAGCTATGTCTACATTTAAATACCCTATAAAATAAATACAGACCTGTTTCGAAATACTATATATGTGTTTGAAGGCATACATGTGCAAAGGCTGAGAAGTAAATAGTACTCACTTGTGGCGGTACAGGGTTAAACTGGCATGGCTGCTTTAGAGCGCATCGTTGTTGGCTGTGAATGCACACACGTCACGCAGAGAAGGCGGAAGAGCACTGGATTAAAAAAAAAAAAAAAGTGAGTTACAGCCAGCATGTGAACGGGGGTTTTCCTGCTTGCGTGGCAGCTTCAGAGCGCCTCATTGTCTCAGCGACCTGGTGGGAGATATTCCCTCCATTGTAGGCTTTAAGTGGATTTGTTTTCACAGCTCAAACGTGTCGTAAAATGAAGGCGCATGAAAGATGTTCGAAAAAATAGCATACATTTTTCCAGGTTGCGGTAGTGTTATTGGATTGACATTTGAGTGGGTGGTGGTTTCAGCGCATTCAGTTGACACGTCCACAGCGTAATAGAGTGGACAGAAAGGCTTGATTTTTTTATTTTTACTTTTTTCAAAAATAATTTGAATTTTAAAATACCTGAACCGAACTGATTGGTAGACTAGTCGACAAGTTGACTTTGTTACTCTCGAGCGACGTTGGAAGCTTGAGCGCAAAAATAAAAACAGTTGTGGGTGTCAATACAATACAATACAATACAATACAATACATAGCGATTAGCGTCACTAGCTAGCATAAGACTGGTGGCAAGGAACAAGGGCAGTGACGCAAAATGAGGCATTTTTGTCACCAAAAAGTTATATCCCTCCTCAGGTTCTTCACATAGCCCTTTTCAAACCCAAAGTGTAATTTGCTTTCGGTTGTCCAGGCTCAAAAGCGTTGAAAATGTTCCATTTGAAAAAATATCCTCCCTCGTAGAGACATGGCTTCATCCGGGTTCACAACCACATTGCTGGCGATTACAGCAGGTGGCCAGCAGGCCAACACATAGAACCTGAAAAGAAGGCGTGACCAAAAGTGATGAGGTTTTGGGCATGCTTCAAAGAAAGGAAGCTCTTCCGACTGACTGACCGACCGACTGACCGTTTCCTCTCTCGCACTTGTGACAGAGTGATGAGAGGTGAAGGTGTTTGTAAATCTAACTTTTCTAATCCCGGATTTAGAAAAATCCACTCGAGTCTAACAATGCAGAACTGATGTGCGGGTCAGCACGGCTCTAACTCCTCTCTGGCCTAAATCCTCCCAGGTCAGCCTTGTACATAAATCATGCTGCAAAAGCGCAAACCTTTTCGTGTTTTCTGAAAATCAAGCCAAAAAGAAGAAGATATGCAATATTGAGCACGGTAGTCAGATTAAGACGTATTGCGTTGCTGTTGTGGCAGTTAAACACATTCTTTGTTTTGTGAAGGCCATTATTCCTGCCTCTTAATCACCCCCTTCCACTTTTATAACCTCCCCAACTCTTGGTGTGTGGCTGGGCAGCGTGGTGGTGGTGGTGGTGGTGGTGGGGGAGGGAGCGGGGGGCAGAACCACATGTGAGCAAACGACAAGGAAATAACATGCTGCCAGCACCGCTTCTTCAATAAACGGAGCACCACAAACAATGCACAAGGTCCGTGTGCACACTGTAACCTTGAACACCAAAAATGTTGCACAGATCTTTTTACTGCTAGTTGTTGTTGTTGTTTTTTTGTATCATGATACGTGATATGATACATGATAAGACCTCATTCAAACACATTGATTAGCAAAACTGAGAATCAACGGGCGACTGCGTTCCTCATGGCACGTCAGAGGTTGAGTCAAAACTCATGCAGTTACCAGCTACTTTGAAACGAGCTTCGACTGGCTACTGATGCGGCGAAACATTACGCGGACTTGTTCCAAAGTCTGAAATCATCGCCTCTGTGGGAGCGAATCGGCTACATTTCTGACAAGTATCGTTCTTAGGGAGGGAGAAGCCATGCTAACTGCTAAGCTAACCTAAGATGGAAACATAAGATTGACACGACTAGCCCGTTGAACACAGCGCTCGGATGATGAAATCCACTTTTCACAGATGTCTGGCTAAAAGCAGAGAAAATCCAACTTTGAACAGCAATAAGTGTGCCATATAAAATGATGCGTTATGCCAGAATATGGCCCCTGAGCCTTGAGTTTAAACACCTCTGTATATTGTTGCGCTGCTAAATCTGATGTAATCTTCAGGAGGGGGGGGGGGGGTCATCCATGAATGGTTTGCGATTTATTTATTACATTTTTTTAAACCCAAGACACCTGGGAGCCCAGACGCCAAATTGTCAGCGTAGGTGACACGCAGTCACACCGGGGCTAATGGCTTCATTGACGCAGGTCACAACTAAGCAAATTGTTGGTGTGATGGAGGGGGGGGTTAGGTGGGAGAGGGACTGGGTGACCAGGCACCCACTGCTTGTTTACTCTGCGCTGGATGCCCAACAACCCCCCCTGTCAGCAGCGACAATAATTATCACCTCATAGGAATTTGGAACCCTTGTGTTAAATTCCCTTTGACAAGTCCCTCTGAGGAGGTCAGGGAGGTGGGCACCGTCTCAAGGGGGGGCGGGGACATGCCACCGGTGAGTGCAGGGTGTAGGGCCATGTTTATGTGTGGGTGGTGTCCAAGGGAGAAGACTACCACCATGGCCCTACACTCACCCATGCAACCTTCGGACCCCCAACACGGCAAACATGATTTGCATGGTGTTTACAATGCTAATCGGTTTTGGAAGGGCTGAATTTCACTTTGGAGAGCACCAAAGGTGGTCTTTGGGCTGGTGTGTGTGTGTGTGTGTGTGTGTGTGTGTGTGTGTGTGTGTGTGGCAGGGAGGGCGGGGGGGTTCAAATGCAGATTAATTGGATTATAGGTATTTTTTTTAATTAAAATTAAACTACTGTATTGTATACATGCAAAAAAAACTATTATTGTAGAATCTGATATAATAGTGCCACTGTCTGATATACAAGTAATTTCAAAGTTGACTCATCCATCTATGATGTACAGAATAGATTGTCAACACTAATCTAAACAACCAATGAAATACTCTTAAAATAAAAATCACATTTAAAAAATGTTGTTGCTCCAGAACTTTGTTTGCATGTACCAGGCTGAGGATAAAAAAGACAAAGGTTGATTTCAAGCCATCCACAAAGATTGACTGAAATCCATCCCGTATTTTCCGCGTAATCCCGCTAACGGCAAAACAAACAAATGGTGATTAACCTGCGAGTTTTGGTGGCCTCAGTAAACGAGCCCCGGCGCTGTTGCGATTTCGAACACCTCAGCATTTGGGATTTTTAATATGTTTGTTTGTCTCAAGCTGTTTTTTTTTTTTTTAGTGCACAAGTGTAAATCACTGTTTTACAAGGGAGGTGAGAGCGCCGCAAAATAAAGGTGGCTGTTAACGTGGGGGTGACTGGGCGAGTAAGCGGAAAAGAAGAGAAGGAGAGACAAAGGTGGCTTGTGAAATACATGAAGGGCACAGGTGGCGAAAGTACTGACACGCTGGACTCAACTCCTTGACTTCAGTACAAAATAGGGCCCAAACGATTTGGATTTTCCTTTGGCTGATTCTGATAACTGTCAAAATGAATTGCCGGTAACCGATTCATTAAAAAATATAAATAATGATTTAAAAAGTTTTGGTACCTTAAGGCTTACAGCAATAAAAAACTGAATTACAGGCAGAATATTTGAGTAGTTTATCATTTTTTGAGTTTGTCTCATCTTGTGATACATACAGATTTTTGACCATTTAAATGAGTCGGTGGTGAGTGGTTAGCCTGTATCGACATCACAGTGCAGAGGTCGTGGGCTCGATCCCACCTCCGGCCTTCCTGTGTGGAGTTTGTATGTGCTCCCCGTGCCTGCGTAGGTTTTCTCTGGGTACTCCGGTTTGCTCCCACATTCCAAAAACTTGCATGGAGAGTGCGGATAGTTGCTCGTCTCTGTGTGCCCTGCGATTGGCTGGCAACCGGTTCAGGGTGTCCCCCGCCTACTGCCTGAAGACGGCTGGGATAGGCTCCAGCACCCCCCGCGACCCTTGTGTGGATAAAGCCAATCGGAAAATGGATGGATGGATAATATCGGCCCATTAAATTGGCTGACCGATTAATCGGTCGGGTCTGCATCCAAAAACAAGTTAATTTTTTTACGATCCATTATATCCAATACCCGTTTTGATAACTTTGCACAACAAAAAAACCCAAACTCCTCTACAAACACATACAGCCAGAAATTGCTAGTTTTTAGACTGGACACATGCAATTCTATTAAAGGTCATGGATGGGAAACGTCCTGCTTTCTTCATCTCCGAGCATAACCTAAACCCGTGTTGACCAGCCTTATAGAGCCGAGGAACAGACTGTCGTTTACAAAAACAAAAAAACAAATTCATGGCACACCAAACTGTCACAAAAAGTGGAAAAACGACTTAATTATTTACCTCCTGCCATCTCTCAGGAAGAGCATTTAATTGTCTGTTCTGACATATTGATTAGGGATACATTATCGACAGTGTATCAAAGAATTTTTAGATCAATTTGGTGACGTAGGATCAAATCCCACGGCACACCCAATGATCTGTCACAGCACCATTTGCGAATCGTTTCCCCACATAATATTTGTGCGTGTCTTTGAGGGTAGTTGTCAGGAAATGGCGTCATCCACGCCGCAGCGGCGACAGCGAGGAAATGGATTGCATATGGAAAGCCAATTTTCCAGCCATGATTGATGTCCTGAGCTTATGCATTTTTATTTTTCTCCTTTCCAGGCTCCCCATTCAGTCGGGATGTACCGCAATCGGTGGCGCGTCTGATTTTGATGATATCATCCGTCGGCGCACTTTTCGGTGCGATGCGTCCGCGGCGTTAGAGTACGCCGTCGAGCGACATGGCAGCTTCAAAGCCGCTGAGGGAAATGGGTGCTGACCTGAAATGTCTCGCTCATTTTAAACCTTCACCAAAAACGAGCAACTGCGCTCTGCTTTTAGTAATCTGCCGCAAACGCCGTGCTTCAAATCCTGACCTTGAGGGGAAGCCACCCTCAAAGTCGTGGGGCTTTCACACGATATGACAAACCAAAGTATCATGATCTTTGGAATACACAATGTCCATTTCGTCAATGTTTCGATACTTGCGCAACATGATGTTCTCCAACAGCCATCTAAACGGCAAATTTCCTCAAAGCGATTTGATATCTGGAAGTTCCTAAGGATATTTTCCTCCATGCCTTTCAGTGACTCTTCCAGTGTCTCAGTTGAAACCTGCTGAGAGCACTCGAAGCTTAGTGTCCATTTTTCTCTGAGAACATCCTCTTTGATTACCATTGATCAATTTTTAGCCGTCATCTTGGTCGCCCTGATGTCAAAACGGCAAGGATGAAGAGGACCGTTTAAATACCAATTCTCGTTGGACGGACAAATGTATCGGTGCGGCCCGGGATCAAAAATGTCATGTGGAATTTTTGAGATAAGGTCAAAAATCAAGTTCAGATGAGAAGATGAGCATGCATTTTAGGTTCTTTGTGAAATTTCACCCAAAGGGGCACTAACCCTAACCTCAACCCTAACGCGAGTGTAATTCCGTTCCTCCGGTGAAGCTGTTGGCAGTGGACAGGAAATGGTTTTCGGGCCCGTGGGGCTCCCTTGACTTCACTCTGATAAAGAATTCTTTGAACACGCGCTGATCTTGAATTCTTTTGATCTCGATTTGTATGCTAATGAGCAAGGTTGTATATATGGAATGCAAAGCAACAGCTCTGCCGTGTTTGTTCAGGCGCTTTCATGGTGGCGCCTTCATCCTTCAGACATCACTTTGTCGTTTGCATTACCCTCCTTGCGAGGATAATCGCGGCCCGTGCTGCGTTTAGCCTGCGTGTACGTACGTGGCTGCAAAACTCACCAATGCATGCGCACGTCTTGTCGCTTCTTAAATCAGCCGGCGTTCCCTCGGCCTTTCGCAGACTTGTAGCCTCCCTCAGTGGCTCTGGCGACGATGAGGCGCTCATTCACACGAGTTCTCGCATGAGCACACAAATGCAGTAACAGGACTTCAGCCCGGAGTGGCTCACGCGCAGCACTCGCTCACTGAGGTGGCAGTGGAAGAAGAGGAAAGAAAAAGAAGGAGATGAGAGTCGACTCACTGCCCCGACATGCACTTAATCCCCAAGACGTTTTTTTAAGCGCTGTCATGTTTGTGACCCAGTCCTGGGAGGTCAAGCCCTCGTAAGCCCACTTTTCACCAGGCATAGCACTTGAGTGGATCGACTCTTTTCATGCAGTTCCATAACATTGTCAGATGTTGTTAAGGAGGCTGCAGAATCACCAATACTACATCACGCCTTGGTTCACTTAAATTAGGATTTAACCGCCATGCCGGTTCGCAAACTGTGGTCCCTGGACCTCTGTGGGTCATTCACCTGTCGCTTAGGAGTTGGAGGGGAAAAAAAAGTTGCAATTTTTTGAGAAAAAGCAATAGTTCGTCATGACAAAGCACTTTTGGGGAAACTTGAATTTTGTGCGGGAGTTTTGAAAATAAGAGTACAGTGGTACCTCTACTTACAAACGTCTCTTCATACGAAATTTTCAAGTTACGAAACGCCTCAACAGGAAAATAGTGGCCCTTGTTATGAAAGAAATTTCAAGATAGGAAAGGGAAAAATACAACATGGGCTGCTCACTATGCTCATGTTTGTCTTGGACATTTTCGAAGGATTGTTAAAAGCCGACAAAAGCAGACGTCCTCTGCTCAGGCAAAAAACACTTCTTAGAGAGAACATGAAGTAAAGAGGGCAAAAAACGATGAGGAAAGTTATATAACCATCATTTATATTTATTCTTAGTTGTTTACATTATGCACAATTCTCATTTATTGTGCAATAATCTAATTGTAACATGTATTTGTTACATATTTTGATGTATTTTTATGCTTTAGAAAACATGTCTGAAAGTGTCTGGGGGGGGGGCAGGAGGCTTGGAACGGATTAGGGCATTTACATGGAAAACATGCCTCTACTTACAACTATTTCTAGTTCAGAAATTTCTTCCAGAACCAATTAATTTCGTAAGTAGAGGTCTGAGTACGTGTGTGTGTGTGTGTGTGTGTGTGTGTGTGTGGTATCTCCGCAGCTTTGGCACCAAAAGGAAGTCCAGTTTGTCCTTTGTTTTGTTACGCTTCTGAAGGGGAGCCTGCAGCAAATTGTGGCTTCATGAGGTGCTGCTCCGATAAAGTACAAACCAAACCATCTGGACTACATTGGCCTGCTGTGAATGTCGGTCTACTGGGCTCGGAGTCAGTGCCGCTTATTAGGGGGTGGTCTAGTAACAGTGAAAAATGGCGATGGGAATGAATTGGAAGGATGCGAGGGCCATCGTGCTTTTTTTTTTTTCTTTCAAAGGTCTCCACATCCCGAATCCGTGACACACATGTCAAAGTGATCATAGCAGGGCATACTGTATGTGCGGGGGCGGATTGAAGTGCGCACGGGAAGTCATTTGACTTCAGTGCATTCATCCAGCACCTGCGCTATCTACTTAGAGTGTGTCAGACGCAAAATAGGCAATCATTTTGGTGGAGATTGTGCACTTTGAGCAAAATGGCAAGCAGATACATCACGGGGAAAACACGTCACAAGCAAGGAAAGCGGTGCAATGTATTTCAACAATGTGCTTATTATTGGGGCTGGTGTACAACTGTACTGCAGCATACTGAGAAAGAACCTCGTGCGTCGCCTGCAAATTTTCCCAGTGTGGGACTAATGAAGATTTTCTTTTTTTAGCGAAACCAAAATATTAGAAACAGTCATTCTCATTTTTTATTTTTACTATTGAGGTGTTAATTCATTCATAATTCATGCATTTTTATTTTTTAATTAAAAATGCATGTTAATTTTTGTAATAAAGGAATTAAAACATGATTTATTGCATTTTAATCAACAGATTTCAAGAAAAACAATATGACTAAATAAATGTAACAAATTATCCAAAATCTAAATCTATATAGGATTGTCAACACATCTTTCTGTCATGTTTCAAATGTAAAAGAGATTTGTTTTCACTTCACAAGGACTTGCATTATTGTTGTCAAGGCAACAATTTTGATCCAGCAACTGCCCAAGTGCAGATGTACTTCATGTCAAGGCCAGTTAGTGATCAGCGAATATGAATGAAGAAGCGTGGCCTGCTGGGTGCGGGGGGGGGCGGTGGGGTCGCGGGGCCCGACGGTACAAAGCTCCTCATTCCCTGCTCCTCCATGTGGAAAATGTCCGAAGAAGCCAAGGAGGACTTGGGAGGAGAGGCGAAAACCAACGGCGGAAAGGAAGAGGAGGAGGTGGAGGGAGACGACAATTAGTGGGATCTTCAAATCACCAGGGCAACACTCATTTAATTGACATGTGAAATGTGAATTTGTCCAACAAGTGGATATGACAAAGGAGCGGTCGTCAGAGGTCTGCTGGTGGAAGCAGCAGCTGAGGGTCTGAGGCCAGACTTTTTGTTAGAGGTACCAGTGTTATTGGGTTGGAAGGTTGCTCTCGAGGAGACTATAATCCATTATGCCTTTGACCTCTTCCAGATCGGTAACATCATGGCATTAACACACTCCATGGCCTTGTTCCTCTTAGGGTCTGTTGACACAAAAAAAAGAGGACAACAGCGGCAGAGTTTATTCTGGAGAAAGGTTTTACATCTTGCAAGCATGTAAAAGTGGCTCCAAGTTGTTGAAAGAAAGTAAAGGCTTAACCTGAGTCCATAACCGCAACTGAGAGGAAACAGATTTTATTTCAGAGTTGCTCCATTTAAAAATCTTGGTCAATTGTTATACCAACATTGGTGACAACAGGCCTTTAAGAAGGAAAGGAGGTATTAGGGGTACTACAGAGTCGAAAATACATAACCTTCTTACTGTCATTGCAACTTTGGATGTTTAAATTGACTAAATGCTGAACACAAGCGCTGGGGATATGTTTCTCCGCTGAGAGTTGTCTGCATAAAATTGAAATGAAATGCTATGCTTTTTAATAACATCACCCAGGAGGAGTAGGTACAAAGAAAATAAAACAGGCCCCTGAATTGAACCCTGGGGCACTCCACGTAAAAGACCATTTTATATGATTTTTAAAACGATCCATACGCCACACATGAATGAGAATAAAATTGGCACGTGTGTTTACTGCTGTGTGCGGTATGCACAAAATCGCCGACATGGGACACCAAACACACGACAGTATTTTCCCAGACGGTCGCGAGTGTACTCACCTATACCAAGTGCCTGAAGTAGACGTGACAGTTAAGATTTATCTGTGAAAGGCAGCCTGATGCTACAGGGCATCCAAGAAGCAATAGAAAAAGCAAGTTGAACGGCGAGTTGATCTGGTGACCACACAGCGGTTGCAAACAATTATCCGAGTTTTTATTGTGATGAATGATTCGGGGTGCACACTCATCATCAGTCCTCATCATAAATTTGAACTAGTTTAACATTTATGATCGTCTGTCTCTTTTTTGGGGGGGCAGGGAAAAACTTTTCACCAGACACACACTCATATGTGAGAATTGAGTTTGTAGAGTACTGATCATGAAGAGGGCGGCCCGGTAGTCCAGTGGTTAGCACGTCGGCTTCACAGTGCTGAGGTACCGGGTTCAAATCCAGCTCCGGCCTCCCTGTGTGGAGTTTGCATGTTCTCCCCGGGCCTGCGTGGGTTTTCTCCGGGTGCTCCGGTTTCCTCCCACGTTCCAAAAACATGCATGGCAGGCTGATTGGGCACTCTAAATTGTCCCTAGGTATGAGTGTGAGCGTGGATGGTTGTTCGTCTCTGTGTGCCCTGCGATTGGCTGGCAACCAATTCAGGGTGTCCCCCGCCTACTGCCCGAAGACAGCTGGGATAGGCTCCGGCACCCCCCGCGACCCTAGTGAGGATAAAGCGGTTCGGAAAATGGATGGATGGATGATCATGAAGAGCAAAGCAGCAGACATCACGTGTCCTCCAGTATTCAAATATATGATCTTTTTATATACTCGGGGGTTTAACGAGTCAGGTACCAATCCTTCAAATTGAAAGGCTTCTCATTTTGCTCATGTTCCCACTTTCTACGACTCTGTTTCATTACACTTGGCCAGGCAGCTTTGTAAGTGATGTACAGAAATCAATAAGCTATTTCAGGTCAGAAATCATCACCTCTTTGAGCCATCTTCTGCAGGATGTTAAATCATCTGTCACCCAGTAAAATGGGCTCACTGCTCATTTCTTCAGGGTTCTGGAAGATATTATGTCTTTTAGGTGGTTGAGGATCAACAGTCTCCAACACTGTCCAAATTATCTTATATCTATATATATATATATATATATATATATCTATATATATATATATATATATATATATATATATATGTGTTTATTTATATATATATATATATATATATATATGTGTTTATTTATATATATATATAAATATATATATATATAGATATATATGTTTATTTATATATGTATATAATATATAAAGATCAATCGTGATTGCTGCTCTATCTATCCCCTCCCCCCCCGCGCGTAGGTCATATTTGGTACGCCCCAACTGGATCATTACCATATAAGGAGTGCAAATTGAATGGCACAGGTTTACTAATTCCTGAGTTGAGGAATGGAGGCCAGTCACATGGTGCTTGTTTTCAGGTAAGAAAATGTTGTATACAAAGCCTAGGTGGTAGTTTAAGCACAAACTATTACGGTTCACCATTCACGCCCTCCCGCAAGGTTGAAGATTTTTCGGTGATTCCTGACGATTAAGAAAAAAGACACTGTGCAGTCACTATTTTTTTCCCTCCCCAATCATTGTTAGATGATGGGTTTACTGGAAACATTTCACTCTGTTTTATCGATTGTAGCTGTTTTTATAACAAATTGAAAAAGCAGAGCAAAAGGAAAAAGGGAGGAAATATCGACAAATGTCCAGTTTAAAGGACACTTTTTTAAAAAACATTTAAATACTATGCTAAAATTAATTAAAATATTTTTGGGACATTTTAAGGGAATTATTTAAAAATTGACGACAACATTTCAAACCAAATTAGCTTAATAAAAAGTAGTGTGCACAAACCTTTCCTCTTCCATAAAATTTGATTTACAGGGCATCTTTTTACATTGATGCTAATTTCTGTTAGCCCGTGTATGGTGCAAAGCAGTCTTGTTAGCATTAAGCTAGCTAGTTAATGTGGTTTGGGTGATTATTTATTTTTTTTTTTTTAATACACCATTTTTAAGTTAATGTTTTTATTTCCTCAATCACCAGGCATTAACGTCTATCTATCATTATACTTTAAAATGTGTGTTTTAACCCTTTCATGCACCCTGGTAACATGTCCACTGATGTAACCGCTGTCTCTGAAAGGGTTAATCAGTCGGTGTGTTTCAATAACTTTAATGTATTTAAAGCATGTTGGGGGGTTAAAACTATACTTTTTGTTCAACGATTACGGGGGAGTCTCAGAAATGTATTGCTTGCGACAATTTGGTATTCATTGTACTGATATGGATGATGTCACAGCGATATCCCTTCCACCCATGACACAAGTACTTTTCAATCAGTAAAAATATGCTTATAGCTTGTTCGACCTTGCATATTTCCCAAATGATGAAGTGTCCCCCCCCCCCGCCCCGCATGGTTTTGATGTGTCAGCATAGCAGCAGATGGTTTCATTGTCAGAGGTGACTTTGTAGAAGTGGCAGAGAGTCAGAGGAGACTTTCAAGTGATTCTGCCAGAGTAATCCTCTTCTTTTATCTCTCTGGCTGATCTGGGCCAAATCTCTGTGTGAGAGTGGTTGTGTTACTTTGGCTGCTGCTCGTCTCTCTCCAACGCTTGCCCTCACTTAGCGTCTCACTATAAAGTCATGTTTTCCATCAAATAGTACAATACAGCAATGCCAGCGCAGGTCAGCCATGATACTGTTTGTAACAATAGTCTGCATGTGATTCCATCATGGAACTTAGAGGCTGGGGATCAGTTTGCTTGATAGCCGGATTTTACGCAGCAAGCCTGTATTAGGACGATTCAGAAACATGATGACATCAGCGCTATGAAATGTGTACATGTCTGGTACTTCTTTATATATCGTCGCTCTGATAGATATTTGCTTGGTTTGCTAGTTTCATTCTTGTTTTCTCACACCAGTTATGCTTAGTATCCAGTAGGTGGCGACATTACAAGGTGTTAGCAGTTGATGACAATGAAGCACCCCCACAGCATTTATGGGATTTTTTTTTTTTTTGAGTGGTAGTCTTTTGAGTTTTATTTGTAAAAAATAACTTAAATCAGGCAAAGATCCCAATTGTCCGATTTCGGCTATATTACTAATAGTATTATTTTTGTTCGCCTTTTTATGCCAGTGACTTATAGTGACGGTCACAATTACTCTTCCACTATTTGGCAGAAGATTTCGTGAACCTGTGTATCAGCTTGTTGCCACTCGTATAACAGAATAGCTTTGTATTCAACGATGATGAGTTTTGACAATATACATGCTAAATAAAATTTTCTGTGTGATTCAGAGAAAAGAGGCAGAGAAGGTTCCCTACTAAGCTCCCGTAATAGTCCTCGTTCCCACTGAGCAGAGAATGCCTGTGAGTCATGTTGTTTGCTCTGTTTCTGGTTTGCAGCAGTTGTATGAAGGTTTAGAATTACAGTAACATCCATGCTAATGTTCGTTAGCCCCTCTATGGAGCTTCACATGGGATGTTAGCATTAAGCTAGCCTTTTTTTTAATGTTTTAATGTACTGTGCAATCTTTAATTCTCTGTTTCATGTGTCAGTTTTACAGTCAACTCTGTGAGTGAGAGAGTGAGTATACTTTAAAATTTACGGCGAATAAAACTACTGCAGTTGGTACATTTATGGCAAACCTGCCAAAAAAAAAGGAACACAAAGGAATGTTGCTTGTGGTGTATTTCTCAAATATCCACTTGGTTCTTAATTCATTTTTCTTCCCATCCTTCCTTGTTGAAAGTAACCATAAGGTGATAATGTGATGCTAAATGATTGAAGATTTTATCTGATCACAAGCAGACGCCACTTTGCTCAACATTTTGGGCCCCGACAGGCTGCTTGGATTAGGTCCAAGAATCACAGCTGGACTGCCGTGTGCATTCCCGTTAAGGGGGGGTCAAAACGGGCGAACTGCATCTGTATCATTTGATTGGCCGCTCTGGCACGGCCGCCATGCAAGATGCTGATTGGATAGCTGGATGGAGACGAGCGTGCAGGTCTGTGTGTCTGCTGTGTAGCTTTGCCTCTCTGAGTGCAGACCAGACGCACATCGGGTGCATTTCTGATTAGAGCCAATGTGTCCGGACGCACGAATATGTGTGTGTCCGCGAGGTGGACCCTGTGTGGCTGAACTGCTCATCTGTGCAAGAGCACGTTTATCCGCTGTGAACAAATGTGCACTGTCTGCGCTCGCCAAAGCGAATGGATTTGCCTCTCCCCAACCAATAATTAATTATTAACGGCAGATTTGACTCCAGCATCCCGGATCGATGAGGCGGGGTGGCCCACTGTTGGATGTTTAAGGCCGCTATGAAATACATTTTCAGAGTCATTAGTTGCCCTTTATGGCCCAAGGAGCCATATAAGGTAGTGAAACTGTGCAGTTTCTTCCAGTGGATCAGCGAGAAAATGGTGATGGTGCGGGATGATTGTTATTGTACGTCTAAGATTCTGTAAAGCGCTTTGTTCCAGCTGCAGCTGTTGTGAAAGTGCTACAATGTATTTTATGACGACAAAGTTCTGATGAAATATAAAAAAAAAGAAGAGGATTTGATTCGAGGATGTTTAACTGGACTAAAATTAAAAAGTCCGATTGATTGACTGATTTTGTACGGTTAGTGGAATGTCATTGTACAGTTGAACCCTTGTTATCGAGGTGGATGCATTCGAAACCCACTCTTGATGGGTGAAAATATGTTAACTAGAGAGATCAAATAAAATCGCATTTTTAAAAATAGTTTTACCCTTCCCAATTCATTAAAACTCACTTTTTAAAGCATTCTACAAATAAGATGCGACACATGCTTGCTTCGAGCTTTTTATTTGTCACTCAGTTGAAGTTGACTGTAGAACAGAAACCAATCAGTAGAAAATCAATTGTATATTTTAGCACCAAAATGTTCCACCAAACCACTGAATATTAAAATCGCTTAGCTTAATGCTAACGTAGGCAAAACGCCACAGATGAGGTAATTTACGGTGATGATAAATATTCAAAAACCTGCTGATTAAACATTTGCAGCAGCATCTCTTAGAACAAATTAGGCTTAAACATTGTCCATCCAGTATATTGAAAAGACAAAGAACAAAATATTCAACCAAACCACATAATTTTGTTTTGCTACATCTCAGCTAGCTTCATGCTAACATAGAATGCGAAAAGCCAGTAGGCGTTAGCGCTACGCGGCACAGCGCTCCAATGAAGGCTCGTAACTTTAAATCGGGAGATGTATAAAGTACACAAAAAGTTGAGAAGTAGAATCTCATTCACTTGTGCATTTTTTCACCTTACTGTGCTGTCACCTACTAAACATGCTTTTTACGAGACTATTTACATTTCACCCCCCCAAAAAAGCCCATTAAAGTTCACATATTGAGCACATCTATTACATTACACATATCGTGTATTTTTGCAGTTGCCTCGTGTGATAACTGTTGTGTAAACAAAACCACTGAAGACTAGTTTGTTTAAATCCCGGTCTTGAGCGCTCACTCAAGATTTTGTAAACTGCACCGCTTTGTCATTTCTGGATGGAAATTAGTTGCTGTGAAATGTGGACTACATTGCTGAGTTTGTTTTAATGGCTGCGCTTGAGATATTTTCACACAGGAATAGAAATGTAGACCCCTCCGATGATCCGAAATGGGAACGAGTGACATCTTCTGCGTCAGGCGTTGTCATTGAATACACTGTAAAAGTAATAGACGGTTGCCATGACAACCACAGCCAAGACGCACGGCCTCC
Source organism: Hippocampus abdominalis (assembly GCA_018466805.1). Classification (NCBI taxonomy): domain Eukaryota; kingdom Metazoa; phylum Chordata; class Actinopteri; order Syngnathiformes; family Syngnathidae; genus Hippocampus; species Hippocampus abdominalis. Next base: position 18,735,951 of record CM031695.1, on the reverse strand, counting down.
CTTGACCCAATTTGACTTTGCAAACTGCAAAACATGTAGGCAGCGGATGTGAAAAGTCTTCCCACCTCTGCTCCAATGCCAGGATTTTGTGATATAGAGAAGGAAATGAGACCAAAATAATACATTTGAATTGTTTTCCTTGTGATCTGTAACCTGTACAACATGAAGTGATTTTTTTTTTTCCCGACTATTTTTGAGCGGGGAATTAAACATAAACAGCTCAAGCATGAAGGAAAAAAAGCCGAAAAAAATCATATGATTTTGTTCCGCTTCCCGATTGTTTCCCACTTGGTGTTGATTCTTCACAAAAACAAAATTTGAATTATATATCGTTATGTTTGAAGCCGGAAATCAGTTGAAAAAGGTTCAAATGTTTAAGGGGGCTGAATACTTTTACAAGCCACTGTGTCAATCATTCAAGAAATACACAATATTAAAAAAACAAACAAACACTAAAACTAAACTAGAACAATGCCTTTAGAAAAAAAAATCACAACTAATAAAAACAAACAAACTAAATTAAAACGATGTCAATTTAAAAAAATAAACAAGAAAAAAAATCACTGCAGTGAAAAACACAAAACTCTTATGATTTTGAGGTTGTCATTTTGCACAATCTTTTTTATGGTATAACCTTTGTTTCATTTGTCGAGCATTCATCAAATTCAACCCATTTGGACGTGACTAAGCAGATTCACATACATATTTACGCACACATAAAACAGTCACACCATCATGTGTGTGTGTGTGTGTGTGTGTGTGTGTGTGTGTGTGTGTTTTCTATGCCACACGATTCAGCACAGCTCATCCTTATCCAAACCATGGCAGCATTTGTCAAGGCCAGACGGCTCTGCTTTGTCCACCTGTCAAAAAAAAAAAATGTCACCTGGCCAAATGTCTCAATCTTCTTCCTAGCTTAGCTTAGCTTGCAGCCATCTGGCTCAGCAGTCCTCCTCACCAAACTCTTGTCACTTTCGAAACAGGTCAGCGCTTACCTGGCACAGTAGTCTTCGCAAACCTGCTATCAAGGCAGACAGTCCCATGCAGGACCGTGTCTCTTGATGTGTGCGTACGCCTCACAGATGGTCATGGGAGGAGGAGCAAGAAGCGGAGGTGGGGTGATGGAAGACTGCTTGTCTGAGGCTTCGGAGGCTTTGGTGGCTCTCAGGTGAGCCGGTGTGTCTGTGGGCATCTGGAATGGCAAACTTTTTGCTTGGCAACATCCGACGACGACGCGCCGATGAGCTTCTTTGACCTTGTCACATGACCCGTCGTCATTCGCTCCAGTAAATGATTATTTTGCTTAATGATAGGTGTGGTACAAAGAAGAGGGAAAGTGGGCAAACGGTATGTTGGTATCCTTGGGAACACGCTTGTCGCAATTTTTGGTTAATGTCAGGGTTTGTGATGCAGCTGCGATTGTATTCATTCTTTTTTTTTTCAGCCAAGGCATATTAAGTGACACCTTAACTTACAAGCTTAATTCATAACTACATATACACATATAAGGACAACCTCATTTAACAATAGATTCTGCTTTAAAAATAATTTGGTTTGAGAACTGAAATTTGTTCGTCATCCGAAGCATAAAAATTCGAAATTTTTGGTCGAAAACCGAATTGGTCGAGAACCGAGACGTTCGAAAACTGAGGTTGGACTGTAGTCTCATTTTGGATTTCTGTGTTTGACTGTTAAAATACTTTGGAAATGGCTCAAAGTGCATCGTAGTAGTTTCTTACCAAAGTGAGTTTTGTCATTTATATTCCAGTGCGTTTGCCTATCCAGAGGCACGAGGATTGGTTTAGATATTGTTGTCCTTATATTCAGTTTTTCCAAAAACTCCAAAGGGAAAAACACTCCTGCTTTTCGACCCCCCTGGTGTCATAAACTCAAATCTTCTGTCTCCTTGTTTACTTTCGGCGGTCACCTGCAAATGATGTTCACCGTATCCGAGAGTTCACCTGTCTATCTTCGTTACAGTCTGTATCTTTAGGCCGCAACAGTCGAGTAAAGCTGTTTATTTCAACTCTTTGCACCTCTCTTAACAGAAAGCCGTGTGCCCTCAATTGGATTACGGCTAATTAAATACTCCACAATTAACAGACAAAGGTGTCGTGCTGCCCTTTGCCGCCGCCTTTGTTTTAGTACCACTCCTCCTTCGGGACAACAGAAGTTAGAGATTGATTTTTTCTTTCACAGTCTTCACAACATGGACACACTGGTCCCCGTGATCCATGTCCATGGTGATATTGCTCATTTTTTCCTTGATTTGCAGGTGTCCCAAGCATTGTGGCGGGTAACTGTGTCTTTTGACCCAAGCTGCACTCAAGTTGATCAACTTTGCGTCAACACATCTGTTTTTCCAGCTTGTCACAGAGGTTTGAGTTTCCGCAAGTGTTGGTGTGCTGTGATTAGCTTGAGACCGTCGTTACACGACCAGCAGGTGCCCTACTGGGCTTCCATAAATTGGTTACTAAGGCGTCTGTTGCCGCCGTTGTCATCCTTGTTTTATAATTTTTTTTTTTTTTTTTTTGACCATTCAGATTGAGTAATTCCTCAAATAAGCCTGTGCCTTCTGCATCAACCAACTGTTGCCCAACTGTGCCCCTCAGACTGACTGATTGACTGACTGCTAAATCGCTAACTGAATTGAATTGAATTGCGTTGCACCAGGATGGCCACGTCTGCTCGTCTGCATGCGTCTGAGACAAGTGAGCAAGCTGACACCTTTGGCTCGCAGTTGCATTTATGTGAGATAATGCTTCAACAGAAACGGATCACAAGCCGCGGACGGTGACAATCAGTACCACTAAAATGAGGGGGATGATTTGCTTTGTTCCCGTATACAGTTGCCGTCTGGTGGAATCCTTGCATCTACAGTCATGACTTTTCAAGGGGGAAAGGGGGTGGGGGTGCCTTCTTGATCATCAGATCACAACACCACTTCCACAAACGATGTTCAATCTCTAATCGGATTTGCCAAAACAATAGCTACTTTATTACGTTGTCATTGATGTCTGTGCCTTTAAGACTTCAATACTTGCGGCTATGTCATTTTCTCTTAGAGCCATGAATGATACAATAAATAAAACTTTTTCTTCTGCGCTGAACAAAACATCCCGCCACACATCCATTTTCCGAACCGCTTTATCCTCACAAGGGTCGCAGGCCATGCTAGAGCCTATCCCAGCTGTTTTTGGGCAGTAGGCAGGGGACACCCTGAACTGGTTGCCACCCAATCGCCGGGCACACGTCGCCGAACAATCATTCGGACTTCCAATCACACCTAAGGACAATTTAGAGCGTTCAATCAGCCTGCCATGCAACGTTTTGGGAATGTGGGAGGAAACCGTAATACCCGGAGAAAACCCACACAGACATGAGGAGAACATGCAAACTCCACATAGGAAGGCCGCAGCCGGAATCCAACCCTTCACCTCTCCAATGTGAAGCGGACGTGCTCACCTGTTTTCCACTGTGCCGCCTCTGAACAAAACCGAGAGAACAAAAAAATCACGGGTACATATTATACCCAGGACTTTAACATGACGTGGGAATAAATATGAAATTGACCAGATTTGGTCATATGAGGTTCCCACCCAGCAGCGAGGATAAAACAGTTACTGTACTGTCACTATTGACCTTGTTCTGATTGACCTCTTGAGTACATAAGAGTTTCATAGTTTGGTTCAGGTCAGTCCAGTGCAGTACAGCACGCACCGTGTCATGTCACCTTTTATCGTCTTTGTATCATGAATTTCACGATTTGGTCCGAGGTAGCTGTGATCAAAGATGAAAGTTAATTATGTCGAAGCAATTTGCTTCTTCATTCGAAACGTCTGCGGCAGGTTGCGCTTGATTTTTAGATTACGCCTGAGGAGCAGACCGACGCTCATCGCATCAGTGAAGTCAGCGGTTTATCTTCCTTACAGGCTGTTGACTCTATCTGTAGGCTTTAATAGTACCGTAAGCTGTTTATTTCAAACCTTTGCACCTCTCTTAACAGGAAGCCGTGTGCCTCAATTGGATTACGGCTAATTAAATACCCCAAAGAGTCAACAGGCAGTGGTGTCAAACTCCCCTTTGCCCCCCCCCTGCCTTTGTCTTTTTATCCACTCCCTCCATCAGGACAGCGAGGCAAAGCAAACTTTGCTTTTAGCAGACGAGTCATTGGCCAGTTTGTCTGTTTTGCGGCGTCACCCGTAACTGACGTGCGACCGTCTCCGTGTTAAGATAATCATTGGGCAATTAATGGGGACCAAAAGGCGACCGTTGATGATGTGTGATACCTTCCTGTGTGCGAATGAAAGGGGGTGGGTGGTTGTGGAAAGGCACGGGCACCCAAAACAAGCAAACATCATTTATTAACAACGCTATTCTGTTCTGTTTTATGAGAGTAATGGTCGACGCGTTTCTTTGGTGCCTCTGAGCCAGTGTCATATGTTTTATAATCCAGGGCTTTTCTGAAAGAGCTGCAGCTATTTGATGCTCTTTTGAGGGAGTCCAGTAAGAAGACATTTACAAGTCTCCTCCAGATAAAAATATGGATTTTATTCAAGCTGCTAATTTTAAGACTGGTCATACTGCGCCTACCTTTCGCCATACACAAATATATTCTCTTTTTTTTCCTTCTTAAAGCATTGCTTAAGTATTAAAGTGGGTCTCGGTATCAGCAGATACTGAAAATTTAATTCATGGACTTGGATGCAAAAAGAGAAGAAGAAGAAAAAAAAAGATCTGTCATGTGGACTTCCGGATTTGGCCCGCGGGAGCAAATCAAACTTTCAGATTCTTGCTGAACTCTGAAGAAATATCAAATTGTCAAAAAAAACGTTGAGAATCTGTCATGTGTGACACCCCTGCTCTAAGTAATTGGTTCAAATCAATAAGGCTTGCTTGGACTGGACAAAAAACTGTGTTTTCAAGAGTTTTTTCCTCGCAAGAGGAAACAGACTTCTATTGTCACTCTTGTTATGGGGTTTCCAGAAAGTTCTAAGAGCTTAATGGTACACCTCTGCCTCCACAGTGAGTGACAGCGAGAGGAAAAGCGCCTTGAATACCCAAACATCAAGCATGCTGGAATCTTAAAGACTCTTCCTCATCTTTGTTAAACCCCCTCGAAGGGTTCAAGCGCTGCCGAAAACACTTTACACACATACACAATGCAAGCGGTGCGCGTGTGATTTCCTAAAATCCTTCGCGCACTCTCACAGGCTAAAGCCTTTGAAAGACTCAGGAGAGTTGTTGACTTTTTTTTTTTTTCCATTGCGCTTGCAGCAAGTGCCGTGCCTGCGCGCGTATGCATGTTTGCATTCGACTACAATCAAAAGACTTTTCCCTCTTTGTTTCTGCTGCCCTACATTTTGGAGGTGAGATGCAGACCCATCAAGGAGAAAGCTCGAATGAACAATACTACAATTCTTGTTCGGGCAATTTGATTAGAAGACAGCCCCCAGCCTTCCATACTTAAAGTTACGTTCGCAGCGGTCTGGAAACGTCAGTTGCGGACAGTATAGGCGGGCTCGAGATAGATGCGTCATCCTCGTCGTAACGGTGACATCATCGCATCGCGACACGATTGCAACCTCCAGATTTTTCGGAAACTCGTATTTATTAAAATCAAATTGCGCTAATTCAACACATTTTTTTCCACTGTATGCAAATAAAATGAAATAGGCTTCATACTGTTAAAAAAAAAAAAAAACAACTAACAAAATTCCAACAACAATTCAAACAGGAATAGATGTAACTAGTTTGAAAGAAAAGTCTGATTTGATTTCACCTGAAGTTTAGCTGCGTAGAACAAGAGAGGTAGCTTGTAGACTGACTTTTTAACCTTCTAACCTTAAAATATATCTTAGTACGTAATACCAAAATATAAAGACGTCACAAACAGGAAATCTGGGTTTAGTTGGCAACCCAAATAAAAGGCTGCCAGAAATGTACAGCGTATCGTACACAACAACAATGACGTTTACGGCGCAATCAGTTGGTGGCGAGAAGCATGATGAGAAACACTCACTTGAGGTCCGGGAAATGTTATGGGCTTGCTCTGGCACTCCAATCGGCAGTCATCTGTAGTTTGAAATTCTATTTGCTTCAAAAGATATAGTTTGAACGTAGTCTGTCTCATTTAAATTAAAAATAATAATAACTGATTCCGGTTGTTTTACTCTTCAAGGAATCTCGCCCCTCCAAAGATGATGGAAACGAATGAGAGGGGGGGAAAAAAACCTTTAAAATCGAAGTTGGCAGCGACCATCCTAATAATATTAGAACGTTGCTCACAGGTTGATATGCTGCCTTGCCATCTTGGTTTTTTTAATTACTTAAATATGTTATAGCAGCTGCACATTTCACTCAGCAATGACAGTCTCCTCTCCACCCCCTCCAAAAAACCCCAACATATTTCAACACGCCTTTTGGAGTCTCTTTCAAAGAACATGTGACACTTTTCAGAAAAGTGTTTTTTGTGTTAACAAAATGGAAATCTTGATTTTGCCAAGCTAATTATAGCTTGCAGCGGGTTGCTAGGCAACTTAATGATTGCAGACAGCGGGGAGTCAAGAATTTAACCTTTGGCTGGATGGAGCCAAGCGATGACATTTGATTTAGCTTTTTCATATCATTTTTTTTCCCCTCTTACTAAATGTAAAGATATTTTTAAATATTGAAATTGACATATTTTAACTGGATTAGTGTATTTCTCCATAAATATATCTGCTCTGTATTTAGGTGCATTTGTTTTCCGGCTTTATGACGCAGAAAACGTGATGATTATAAGTAATGCGTAATAGAAGACAGGATGACAATGCCGCAACAAATGGAAAATGTTTGCTTGCACAACCTACCAGAATATTTTTTTAATGTCTGTGGTTTATTTTTCTTGAAAGGCTGGCATTTTCTGGGCACGGGGGTGCATGGCTCGTCACCAAAGTATCTGTGAGAAGCCTCATCTTAATCCATTTTATTTGCTCTGCTACCTCCAGCCATTTGTCCAGTTTACTCCCCCCCCCCTCAAAAAACCAAAAAAAAACCCCCCCCCCCCAAAACACTCGGCTCCACCCAGCTATCGTGGGGATTTAGTGTGGTAGATCAGAGGTGCAAGAAAAGAGAAACCGCCAATTACAAACAAACAAAAAAAAAAACATCTGGTCGAGGATGTGTAGAAAGATAGGGGAAGGGGGCGGGGTGGGTTCGCTGGTTTGAGGAGTCGTGCTGGGCAATCAAGATGACGGACAGTGGTGAGGAGTGTTTTACATGCTCCCGCGTTCATGCAAAGTAGTCGTACCTGTGAGCTTTCACGGCTCCCTCTGGCTCCCAGGTAAACATTGAGTGGCCGAGTTATGCGCACCCCCGCCCTACCCCACACCTCGTGTGTCTTCTCGTTTGTGTATGCTAACGGGTGAGAAAACCTGTTGTTTTCTTGCCGTCTGTGGGGTTAGGGTTACAAAAGTTTATTTCTGCCGTCGCTAGATCAGAGAAGTCGAGTTGAGCAGGTGAAGCAAACGGCATCCATTTTTCATGAGACGACCCCCCTGTAACCCTCCCCTTCCCCACCCCCAAAAAGAAGAAAAATCCCTTCTCGGATTCGACACAGGCTCAATTGTAAAGATACTGTGAAATGGGCGCACAATTGTTTCTCTTTGCGCTGAGCAAATATTATAATCCTATTCTCTTATGCTTTTCCATCTTGCCCTCTCCCTCATGTTCGCCCCAATGGCGGCCCCCTTTCCTCGACTCAAACCCCCTTAGTGCATGTGTGTGTGTGTGTGTGTGTGTGTAGGCTTCATTTTTCACTCTCCCTTTGGGGCTCTGTTGTCAGCGGGCAGGCCTTAGGAAGTCTTTATTTCTGCCAGGCTGGGCCTCTTGCGTTCCTCCACCCTCTCCTCCCTCCGTTCTCATGGATGCCCCCCCCCCCCCCATACCCCCACCCGCCCGTTGGCCAAACCCAGCCCCACCTGCTGGGATCCTGATCCCAGGCCGGGGCAAGGCTTCGGGAGGGGGACAATTACTGCTGCTAAACCACCCCACCGCGCCCCCCCCTCCTCACCCCAATACTCAGTCCCCTCCTCCAGCTTTGATCCTCTGACCACATGGAAGCATAACAGCTGACCACATGTTTCAACAGACAAGACGAAGAGAGAAAGGGGGAAGAATTCAAATGGAAGAGAGAAAAGAAGAAAAGACCCCCCCCCCCACCCCCCACCCTTCCACACCACAGCCACCTCTTTTCATTCGAGATGCGCCCAATGCCACTTTGGATGGAGGCTTTTCAGCCCGCGAGCACTAAACTTTCCTTTTGATGGCTAGCATTTATTTGGATCAAGCCTTCTTATGTGCACCAGTAAAGTTGGTCATCAATTTGCCAACACTTTTTCTTAAGGGGAGGGGGTGCCACCAAGAGAAAAGCAGTTCGTTTTTTTTTTTTTTTTTTTAAGTGAGTGAGTGCTAAGTCTGCTGGTGTTACGGGCCAAATTGTCCCATGGCCAACTGGGCTCTGCCGCTGCTGTCGTGTTCTGCATGGGCACTGTCTGGCATGTTCTCAACCTTGGGCCCCCACTGCTTTCTTCACACCGCTTCGCACGGCAAAGTCACAGGCTTTTCATGTCAACCCCGCCTGACGTTACCCTGGCAAACTGGCCCGGTCACCGTGTCAGATCACGTCCCCTTCGCAAACAAGAAACAACACAGGAGCCACTTAGATGCTGGGAGGGCTAATTAAAGGTGGCTGCGTGGCATCACAGGGCACTTCAAGTTGTTTTTTTTTTGATAGTTGTAAAGTTTTGCACATGATTGATTGGTCATCCACCTCTTGGGTTATGTCTCCTCTGTTTTGGGTATCGCTTAGCCCGATCTGTGCCAAGAGGCTGAGATGGAAAGTGACAGGCCTGAGGGGGGGGGGAAAGAGGAGGGAGTTTGCTTTGGTCCGCTTGTCAGGGATGGCCTCTTGGAGTGTCCCAATTGTGGAGGAGATCACTTAACCACATTAAGGAGCGCCTCAAAAGAACCTCTTCAAGCTCCACTTTGGCTCGGCCTGCAACAACAGGCCTTGTTTTGACTGCTCTGCCACCTCGCATTGTCGGACCGCGGCGAGCTGTCGCGGCACCTCACGCCACGTACGCGCAACCGCTCGCGTACTTGCGAGCCAGGTAGCGGACTGAAGCCCTGCTAGTTAATTCGCCTTTTTGTATTTCTTTCCCAATTGTAGACGTGCTAACTCTTGTAGTTGCTTGCGAACGTTCATGCGAAGACAGCATTGGAGTCGTATATTATATCACGTTACCTTGAATTTGTTAACGAGACGGTCTAATCGTAAATAGAGTACAGTGGACTGGGCCCCCGAGTGCGAATTTTGAAACACTGATGCCCCTTATACTTGCCATGAAAAGCAAACACATTTTTTTTCCCCCACCACCACAAAAACATGAGCAGGAGAAGAATCTGTGAATATGCGAACCATCAAATATTGAGCTGCAAATATGCGGAGGGAGGTGGGGGGCATCCCCTGTATTGCCTCCTGTAGCTACCACTCTGTAATTTTGTGGCGCCCGAAAAAATTCTCAAAAGAGATGAGTTTTTTTAAAAAGGGCAAAAGTCGTTGGAATCACTGAATGTTGATGCAAACAACAGAAGGAGGTGAGGACATGTTTCTTTGCCTGCCTTCACGACAGAAACAAATAAATAAATTTTAAAAAAGGAAAATGCTGAAACTCGGCTGCTGGAAACTGTTAATGTTTGTGAAATTGTGACTTTTTAAAAGTGCGGTTTAGCTGGCAAACGGGAACCAGCTCATGTTTAGCCTTGAGCTAACATGAGTGCTGTCTTTTGATGAAATTGTTTTTTTTTTTTTTTTTTCACAGCAGTCGATTTCAACAGAGTCAAACGGTAAAAAAATTCCAGTGCAGCCTTTTGAAAGTTTGTTGCATGCATCAAAAAAGAACCTGAAACATTTCGGTGATGATCCGGCTCAGTGTTGAATTCTTGCTGTAAATCACCAAAATATCAAAAAAAAATTTTCTCAATTGCACTTTGTGAAACGGCAGACACAAAGAGGCCACAATAATCAGTATTAGTTTTGCTCTGGTATTCAGCACGGCGGAAATAGCGGCAGTTCTTGGATCCCTCTTGGATTTTGTCCTGTGATGTCACACACACACACACACACACAAACACGCGCTTTCGCAGCCGCTTAATTGAATTCAAATAAGGATGAAAGAGCAACTCCACTTTCTCCTGTAATTAATAAACCCTGTTAGAGGGAAGAAAAACAAGAATGAATCACTGCGATGATGCAATTACCCGCGTGCGATTGTAGCTTCATGTCGTTTTGGTTGTTTGTTATATTTTATGATCTGCTGATGACCCGCACTTATCAAGACCTAAAACCTTTATGTTTGTACTTAAACAAACTGCTAATGTGGTTCAGTCAGACTGTTTAAATTCTGTGTTAGGGGCAGCATGTATGTTATTGTGGATCTGTTTTGGTACAAGTTCACGTTGCCCCCCACACTTGTAAAAGTAAAGCTACAGTCGTTAATCTGCATTTACACTGGCTCCTTTTCCAACCATTTATGACCCCTCCAACTCACATAATATATGTTTGTATTTTTTTTTATTTGGCAGTTCGGAGAAATCAAAGAGGGTCGTGATGTTTGGCGTCGACCGTTTCGGGGGCCTCGACGCGGCAGTGAAAGGCCTCGCAATCGGCGCGGCCAAGCAATCGTGTCAGGATGCATTTTTAAGTGCAGTTATTCAGTGCTTTACACGGCCTCGTAAAGCGCCGACATGGCCCGATAATGAGAAGCATGAATGGAAACTTGCAGTTGCCTCTGGCCTTGTGTGTGTGTGTGTGTGTCTATGTGTGTGTGTGTGCGTGCGTGTGCGTGAGCATGAGCATGGACTTGTAGAGAACGGGAAGAAAGGAAGCAAGCACGAAAGAAACGTTCACCCAGCTGCTTCCGAATTAACTCTACAATGACGAAAAAAATGCGAAGAATCTGCTTGAATAGAAAGCCTGCTTGGAATCCGTCGTGTAATTTTTTGTCTTTTGTTTACTTCGAAACAATTTGATAAAAAGATGCATGATCACCTCATTTATTTTCTAGCTTGCGGAGATCAACCGATACTGAGACATGAAGACAATGGAAATATAGATGCTAAAAAACATCACCTCAGTTACTGCTACATGCTAAATGCTAAGGAAAGTTGTTCTGGCGTCATGTCTTGAAGTAATTATTATCTGTTCGTTTGAGTAAGCTAGAAAGTTTACACAAGCGTGGCACTCGATCAAAACTCAACAGAACCTTTGAAACACAAAATTTTCCACGCAGTGAATCTCATTCGCCTGCTATCTCCCTCGTGAGTGAGCCATCGAGTGTGCTTAGGCCGTGGTTAAGTGGCCTCGTAAGTGAGTGTGTTGTTTATACCCGGCAACATGGTGAGCGGCGTCAGAAAATCTTGCGGCATGTCTTCATCCCGGCGGAATATAAATGACGACGCGGTGAGGAGGTGGCGGGCAGGCGGGCCAGTGGGCAAGACTGAGTCAGAAGGCGTCTGCTGGCGACACAGCAGGTAGTCTGAGGGCAGATTGAAAGTAAGTCTACCTTTGCGAAACACAACGCCACCATGAGAGATTCATTCAAGAAAGGCACTCGCTTCCCTTTATTGTAAAATAAATTGCGGGAGTTCTCGTTTATTGTGTGCAGCTGGAAGGAGGTTTGAGGCTGCCTATTTGTTATCGCATGAGCTGTATTGTGGCTTTCGTTTAAAATCGTCTCCGAGTGCAGCTTTGCCTATTTCAGTACAGTATTTCAAACCTTTATTGAGACAAAGGCACTTACATTGAGTACTTTCCTCAAATCGATCAATTTTTCCTCATTGAAATGAAAGTCAATGCACTTACAACAACAAATTGAAAGTTTTACAGTGTTTTGCCCTTTATTGTTTGTTTAGCTTTACAAGAGAGAGAAAAATCAGCCCAAAAATGTTTGTTGGATGTCATTATCTTTGTCCTGTGCTGTTTTAGTTATTGACAAAATGTGTGCATATGTGCAAGAGAGGTGCTCTTAATATATTTCATTTTTCAATCATTCATTTCTTAATGCAAGTGTAAAATATCCACAATCCCAACCAACGACAAAAGGGTTAAAGCAAACAACAGAAAAACATGTCCTATAATTATTTCCCTCCATACAAAGTGCTCTCTTGTGTAAAAGTTACCATTCAAGGGTGGCACAGAACGGATACATTGCAAACCAGCATTAAATGCCCACCCCCCACACACACAAAACAAGCAACGCACTCAAAGTGTTAATCTTATTTTATGACTCTAGCTTGTCCTCATGTTGCAGTTTTGGGTAGCATAACATCCGGTGTAAGCGCTATAAACCATGTCTCCCATCTACTGGTGAATGGAGATTGATACATATTCATAGTTTCAATATTTAAAAAAAATAACTTTCTATCTAGCTACCTAGCTTTCTTGCTAGCTAGCTATCTAGCTACGCTAGCTAGCTTTCTTGCTAGCTAGCTACGAATCGACCAATCACAATAATGCTTCATTTGGGTCTCTAGCTAGCTACTTTAGCTAGCTACTTTAGCTAGCTAGCTAGTCTAGCTAGAGTAGACGTTTAGTTTATTTGCCAACATGGATTGTGGATGTGAGCACTTGGTGCAAGTTAGCTTAGCATCTAGCATCTAGCATCTTGTAGCTCGCGAACAGGCGGGAAAACAGCAAGATGATGTGACTGTTTGACTCAGATTTACAGTTTTTATGTATGTTTTTTTTTTTTTTCCAACCGCCTCAAAGCAAGTCAGACGTGCTTAAAGCCACGACATCATCAACTAGGGTTATTGTGATTGGTCGATTCGTGTATGTACACCACTTCGTTTTTGGGGGTCCATATTCCGTACTTTATCAGAAAACACACTACAGCATTTTCATCAGACGACTCCAAAACTCTGAAAGTATTCGGTCGCTCCCTTATCAAGGTGCCTTGAACATAACTGAGTAAACAGACATGGTAATTCTATATTACGACTCGTCTTCTGAAAAGTGTCTCTTTTCTGACATCTTTCTTCTTCTGATGGGCACGGCGGCGGCGTGTAAATCAGTATTCCCGTGCAGGGAGGCAGTTGCTGGGGCCAGCGCCAATGAGTGTGTGAATTACACCCGTGCATAAAGCTGTCCTTGTGTCCCGCTGGCCAAGTGCTTCAGGGAAGCTGGAAATGATCGTAAATTAAGCAGCACTTGGCTGAGCAAATCATACAAAATCTGGAAGGGTGGGAGGGGGTTTGGGGGTTAAAAAAAAGGGGGGAAGCATTTGGGAGCGGGTTCCCATTATACGACATTGAGCTCACAGAGCTGGAGCATCGGGATGTTCACTATCGGGGCGCTAGACAACATAACAGACTGCAGGCGGACATCAAATTTGGGCTTTCAGGGCTTTTTGGTTGCAAGCATAGTTGGGCTTGACCGCTCTGCCCCAGCTGATGCCTTCTGCGAGAGATGAATTATTCACTCACTTGTCAAATCAATAATGACCCGGTCTTTAGTGGCCTACTCTCTGCATGCCCTACTTATTGGTTTTGGGAGAAGGGAGGCAGGGGAGGGGTAGGGCAGGGTAGTGGGTGCTGAGGGGGGGAGTGTGCGTGTGTGAGTGTGTGTGTGGGGGGGGGGGCATTATTTTTGACAAAAGCTTCTTATGTGTAGGAAAGATATTTTAGCAGTTTACATCCATTGAGTTGGACACTCGGCCCCCTCGCTGGGATGAATTGGCTGTCATTTGTTGCCATTTTGAGGATTGTTTCTGGGAAAATTGGAACTTTGAATGGACCAATACCCCCCCCCCCCACACACACACACACATACACAACCCCCCCCCCCACCACCACTAGTCACACACAACCCCCATCACACACACACACGCATACACACACACACACACGAACACACACACATATGAGTGCATTATTAATATGCTGGTTTTGTTCAAATGGAATGTGGCGGGGGTGGGCGATGTTGCCATGGCATTAAGAGGGGGCATGGGCATGTTTAGATGGCACGCCCAACACCCCCTGTGCCCGCTGACATTGACCCCCCCTCCCAGCCAGAGCCCATCTCACTCTGCCTCTGATCACGTGTCACTCACTGTCTCCCACTCTATAATTTTCCGGCTGCTGTAACATTTGCGGGGCACATCGCCACCCGGGGGGGATGAAACTTTTTAAATAAATAAAGAATTAATTAATTAGCAGCCCCCCCCCCCCCCCCCCCCCACCACCACCACCACAATAATCTTTCTTTGTTGTGGTCCCGTCAATCTGAGCGCTTCGAGAGACGACGATGGAGCGGAAATAGTAGTGAGAAAATCAATTGGGGGGGGAATTAAAACGCATTGAATTTTTTTTCTCTCTCCCTGAAATGCTTTTTACTTCTCCGCCATTGATCAGTTCTTTTCTGAATATCAAGCCTGCGTGAATATTTGTGACATTTCCTAATGGTCAGGTGCATATATGATAACCACTTGGCTTGAAGACACAACGCCATGAAAGGCCTTCACTCAGAGCGCCGACAGCTATAATGGCCTCGTGATTGTGTGCGTGTGTGTGTGTGTGTGTGTGTGTGTGTGTATTCATAAAAGGGATGATGATAGGGGTCCACACTTTGAGCTAGTGCTGGGGGTGGGTGGCGTTTATGTTATCCTAATTTCAAGCTATATCCTCGCTGGGTGCTCATGCATCCCATGTTGCTGCTGGTATGGTGTTTACATTGGAAGAGCTGGACCAGAACCACCTCTTTGTCCCCTTTTGGAGGGTTGACATCGACCCCCAACAACCTCCCCCCGAAATGATCCTGCCTGGCTACATGCGATTTTAGCAGCTTGGAACATGCTTGTGTTCATGAGCATTTGTTTACGCTGAATTACATAGAGGCCCCTCACGGAGGAAGAACTCTGGCAGGAACAGAATGTGAGCTTGAAGCTGGTTAATTTTCTCCAAACCGGAGGTCAGGGTCTTATGACCTGACTATTAAACTGTACCCATATTTAGATTTAATTTCAGGTTGCTTCATCACTCACTTTATCCCCGCGAAGAGAGTTGAAGTAAAAAAAAAAAAAAAGTGTCAATTTGACACGCAATCAAAAGGAGTGTTGTAAACCACCTTGGAAAATTTGAAGGCAGAAAGAATTCAGCAAGTATACACAATGAGGCTTCGAAATCATGAAAAATCGAACCGTTGTCCCCACTTTCAAAATCTATGGCCCTGTCTGCTGAATATACAAAAACCACGCCCTGCTCAGGTACAAGCTGTCAATCAAGTACCACCGCTACAACCTGAAAAATTAGCTTACACATTCATACATGTTTGAGTCACGAAAATATATGTTGTACCATGTTGCTTGGCACAGCTAGCGGCTGGCTAGCTTGCGCGCTCCTTTTGGCCGGCTGACAGGCAATGCCCTTCAATAATGACGCAGAGCTGTTGACAGAGCTAGCTAGCTAACAGCACCTGTAGTGGTAGAAAATGACCTGGCAATAATAGTAATTCGCTATTGCACCGGATAGCCAGTGATGCAAGCGAAGGCAGTTAAGTTCTTACAGAGGGGATGGCGCTAGCTCATTCCAGACCCCACATTGGTCACTAAAATGCTTTCCAGAATGCCCTGTGATAGTATAGTTCTGATTCCCATCGACGCTCTGTGTGAGTGACTTAAATAAGTAGTTTTCCTTGGGCTTCTTTGGAAAATCAAACCTCCCTAGCTTTATAGTGTCTTTACTTAGCCTGTGTGGAAAAGGTCATCGAGTCAAGGAGCGATGAAAATTCGCTTTCTTGAAACTTTTTCAAAATGGCGTCATGGCACAATGGCGAATATTTCTGACGTGAGCCTTTAGCGTGAAACTACTATTTTCCAAACATGCGTTCCTTAAAATGTAGGCGTGCTTGTCATATACATTTCGGTCTACGCCAGCTGCGCAATTGATATCAGAGATGTTCACTGCTCTCAGAAATCGTTCTTAAATGTTTCACTAAACATTGCTGGTGACCTGTTGATGTTTATCATGGTTGGTCAGGACATATCGCTCGGATCAAAAGAGAATTTGAAAAGGTTCTTCGCTTCTTGAAAGGCAACGATTGTGGGCGTGGCGTTTAATTTGGTGTAAATTGAGAATGGAGGATTTGATTCCAAATTTTTGTGCGGGTTGAGACATGATTTGGATTTGAAAATCTGAAAGATTTATATGGCTGAAGGACATGTGAATGACTCTGTCTTGGAGGATGCTCTTTATTTTACGCCAAATAACATCCAGTCTGGACATCCGACAGATGCTGCCGCCATATGATCCCTCTTGTATCTTCAAGATTGCCCTCCCCCTTCCGACCACAGCTTCCCTATCTTTCATGTATTTGGCCCAATGTCAAGACTGAACCATTATTTCACATTTTAGTACTTGCTTCGGTTTGTCAATTTTGCGCTTTCACACTCTTCTCGCCGTCAAAAAGCACTTGTCGCTCCTCTCTTTCTGTTAAGTCTAAAGCACTACATCGTGTCGACATTTAGGGTTGCCCCCTCAACCCCCACCTCCGAAATTAATGGGGAATTAATGATTCCGTTATCCCCCTGCTGTGCGAGGAAGGGGGGCTTTTGGGATTCTTTTTTTTTTTTTTTTTTTTTTAATCGCCCAACCTCTAGAAACTGATTGGAGCAGAAAAAATACGCCCATTCCCCCTTCTGCCAGGCTTCACAATGGAGGCGCTGATTTTTTTGATAGGGGCCGATGCCGTCGGGGAGGGGGGGGGGGGGCAGCTGGAATTAGAAGTGGATTAATAATTTTAAACAAGGCTAAACCGGCTTGGACTGTCTGTCTGTCTGCGCTTTTCCGATGCTTAGCCAATAGTCCGTCTGCTGCGAGAACACATCAAAACAATCTAAAAACACTAAATGTTCCTAATGAAGAGGCTGGGCTTTAGTTTATAAGCTTGCCATGGCATGAAAACATACTTCTTTCGACAGATTTCATGTGGTTCAATGACTGAGAACAAGCTGGGATTATTGATATGTTTTTTTTTTTTATAACTGCACTGCGATAACATGACCTTTAAACAAAAATGACCAACTTTCCATTGAGAGCTCTATGAACCCCACAGTTGACGTTAATTTTTGGTTTGTTTTTTTTCACCCCAAAAAATGATATAAAATATTCGGTCCAGTTTGTCTTTTTTATTTTACATCATTTCTCAACTGTTTTGTTTCCAGGAGCTTGACAACTCACTCGGTCTGTGCTGCAATTGAAATAAATCATCAAATGAGGTTCGGGATGTCGCACTTGGACTGTCCAGTCACTCAGACGGCTAAAACCAGCACAACTTTGACCCGGCCAGGGTAAAGATTAAATTTTGGTGACAGTCGGAGTGTTAACTGGTGAGTTTCTGGGATTTTCAAGGGGGCGGGTGAGGAAGGGGAGGATTGGGGATGATCTAAAAGCAGACGTATTATCATTTGAATTTGGACACAGAACCAGACTTCAGTAATCTCCATGTAATATAAATGTACAAGTGCGTGTTTGTGTACATGTGTGCTTGAGTTATCAGCTTTGTGGTGAGTTTTGTTCAAGCAGTGAGGAACACACACACACACACACACACACACACACGCGCGCACATACACGCGCACGCACGCTCGCAAGCCAAGAGCCCCTTGTTTTCTGTCTTTAAATTCCCTCTTGAAAATACACCTGCGCCGCAAAATAGACGGCAGGCGCATTGACAGAACAGACAATAACAGAAATTCATAATTTTCTCCCTTTTAATACAGTCATTATAAAAATGTCCTGTGAATGTAGCGGGAGGACATCAGCCCCCTTCTGCGCTATTATCCCGGCTGTCTGGTGTTGCAATTTTACACTCCACTGATTCCGACAAGCACAAGAGAGTCTGCGTTGCCCCAGATTTCACCTTATTGAGGTAAAACAGAGAAATCACTCGCCAAGACAAGCTAATTCCGAAGTCGCAATTGTCCCGGCGCCCGTTCCCCCGATTTCAAAAGCAAACAGTGAAAGGAGAACTGTACCAAGTAGCGCACGTCAAGTCCACTTTATACCTGTGGAAAATGAAACACGGCTCCGTGTGGGCCTCATAAACGTTATCCCGTGTTATTTTACAGCTGGAATTATTGCTTGACGTATCGCCAAAATAGCCTCCTTTATCACACCGGAGAGGTCAACTTTTCCTTTTGTCTCGGGGAGGTTTGAACGTTGACGTTATTGCACGTTTGTGTCAATTGAGGGTGTCACGTCTTATATCACATTTTACATCAGCTTCCTTCATGGCTAATGTATGAAACGCGCCATGTTTAATGCAGCTGACAGACAAGGCGGCTTCCATGCATAATTGAAGTCCCGCAAGAATGAAAAGCAAAGTGGCGGCGCGCTGGCGTTTCACTCTGTTAAACTGTTATTCGCCTCCACTACTCTTTGCTCTTATGTAATGTCGGCGATTCTACAGATGAGCCGCTGCTGTTGTGTGAAGTACATTTCTGAATGACAAGAAATATTGTGGATTGAAAAGAAGACGCACCAGGCTTTAAAAGCATGTTTACTTTGATATCTTAAGACTGAACAGAGATCGAAAATATGACGCGGGTGCATTTTTACTACTTTCTACTACATTCCACCTGCGTTAAGATATTCAGCTTCACAGTGACAAATATGGTGAAAACGGACCCTCATTTAAAATCTGAATTTTACTCTCATATTACCATATTGGACCGGATATAAGACGGTGTTGTTTTTGCATTGAAATAAGACTGAAAAAGTACGGGTAGTCTTATATTCAGGGTCTAGACATTATACCCATTCCCGACGCTAGATGGCACCATATATCATTGAAGCGAATGCTGAACTTGACTCCTCAGGCCAAAGTGAACCCCTGTCACGAAGAAGAAAAATAAAAATAGCGGTAAGAAAGAAAAAAGAAGAAAATAATA